>PVKM010047677.1:0-11391 GCA_004027735.1 Carollia perspicillata
TGGGCTTGGACATTCCAAGATAAAGCCAAGCTGTGAAACTAATCTGTCCACTGCTAGTTCGTGGCCTGGGGCTCACTGAGTCCAGGTGTTGCTTGCTTAATAATAGCATTTAGGAAGTTGTAAAGCAAGAGCCCAGACTGGCCATTCCTGTGGAAAAGCAGCTAGGGTGGGCCTGTAATTTGGGTGGGGCGGAGTCTCTCAGGATCCCCCCCAGGCAGGTCAAACGGCGTTAGCCAGGTTGACGGAATCTCAGATATGGCTGCAGTTTTCTGGCTCTGCGGCTTTGTTGTGGGAGTTTACAAAAGGGACAATGGTCTCTGCTCACCTTTTCCTCCTAGGACACTTCATTTTCTCCCAGTGAGCCTCAGGTGCCTTTCAAGCTGCTATCCTGTTGTTGAAACTCAGAGGGAGTAAGTCTGAGTAGGGGAGTCCTTGTGTAGGTTCTTTAAGAAGAACCGTTTGGAGCTTTAGCAGTTTCTTCCACCAACTCAATCCTTGTTGGCTTTTGCAGCTGAAGTTGTGGGGACTTATCTTCCTGGCACTGGAACCCTGGGCTGTGGGGCTGGGACTCCTCACTACCGAGATATTTTTACCCAACACATGTCGATGTGGGACTAGCCCAATCTGTGTCTCCGCACTTCTTACCAGTCTGGATGGAGGTGGTTTCTTTAATTCCATAGTTGTCAGACTTCCATTCAACTCCATTTCTGGCAGTTCTGAGTGATGGCTATTCTATATTTTAGTTGTAATTTTGATATGGTTGGATAAGGAGGTGAGCCATGTTTACCTATGCTACCTTCTTAGCCGGAAGTTCAAAAATTGTATCTTTTATTTTATGGAAAAAACAGACTTTTCAGCCAACCCTACACTATCCCCATTTCATTAATGAGGAACCAGAAACTCAAAAAGACTAAGAAATTTGCCTCAGATTATGTAGTTCATATAAGTAGGATTCAAAACTTGTTAATCTGTGTCCAGACTATATGTTCCCTTATCACCTTTTTGAGAGATCAAGATTCACCTTCCAAATAAACTGTGGTTTATACAGCAATTAGCAATTAGCTATCTCAGCAACCAAAAAAAGAGGGAACCTGGGTGCTTTATGTTAATCTACAGTATATAAAAATGTTGGGAGAATTTTACCAACGTTTTATTTCCTCTAATTCTACTCTTTTACATAGCACAAAGACAATGGTCAAATTATGACTACCACACAGATAAAAAGTCCAAAGTTCAAAAGTGATATTTTAATAATAAACCAATGAGAGACTTCCTTCAGTTCACTACCTTCTGTTAATCAACTCTTGCTACTGAGACAATACTCACTGCCTGTGATTTAAAACTTAATAATGGGACTATCTGACCATTTCATGCCTTCTTTAGCTCACTCGAGGCTATTTCTCAGACCTGGTTCATTGCATGACAAAATACAACACTAAATCAATTTGTGGCTATTGCCTTTCTTTAAAAGAGATTCACAATTTTCTGCTCTGAGCTATTTCATATCCTCAGCAAACCAGTTTTTCATTCTAATCTAAATTTATTCACCTTACACTGTCACACTTGTTATAGTGTACTTTACCCATCAAGTTCTTAATATTAAATACTACCTAAACTCATAAAACAAGATCACATTCATATTTTGTGACTTTGAATCTAAAAACAAAAAACTTACAGGAAGATTGTCTGCATAGGACTTAGCAGAAATACATCTTTAATTATTTGGCAAAATAAATGTCCCCACACTTAGAGAATGAAAAATAATTCACAGATACTATAACTATAGAAATAATCAACACCCATTTGATTTATTCAAACTCAAATCAAAAAGCACATATCCTATAATAGTGTATCAATAATTTTTCTGTGAGCACAAAGGAGAAACCAAAAGATTTTATCAACATCAACACCAAACATCACTGTTTTAGAATTACGCAATCCATTTCATTAAATTCTAAAGATCAAAGAATTTGACTCTGCCTGAAGTTTTTCAGAAGCATAACAAAAATCAACTTTTTGTGATATGGTTACAGAGGAAGTATCATCCTATAGGGACCATCATACCAGGAGGGACTATATACACCAGAGATAAAATACGGGTCACTGGAACTACATATCCAAAATGACCAGCTGTTTCCAAATTTGCTGTCCATATCCTCCTTGATAAAAATCTCATCTTTCAGAACTCAACACATTCCTACCCAACTCTTTCCTTTCTGTGACATAATATTCAAGTAGGTTTACCACAAAAAGTCACTATATACTAATATACGTATGCGTTCCAGAACCAAAACTGAAAATACCATCCTATTCCCAGTAATTCATGCGGGTTGAAGGAGAGGTGAGTGCCCTCCTAGTGGTTACTTTATAAATAAATTAATTAACTGTCATTATTATTTCAATTCTTTTCATAGAAATTGTTTTCATCAGTAATGTTAGGAAATACACAGAAAACATTTCTAAATACCAACCTGCCAGGGTGCTTGTATGTCGAAATGCTCTGACTTGTGAATCAGACAATCCTGTAAGAAGTGAAATGACTGTATCCATCATGTATTCATCATATATGATACTATATTGACACTGCCGTACTAATACGCCAATGAATTCACAAAAACTGGATTTGAACTTCTTCCACTGAGGACCGGCCATTGTAAGTGGATAATCTCCGCTATCCTAAAACAAAAAAATTGAAACAACTGTTTCATTTAAAGTACATGACAATAAAATTTTACTTGGTTTTCTTAATTTTATTTTTTCATTTTGTGATTTTTTTAAAAAATTATTTTATTGTTGTAAATTTTACTTATTTTTGAAGTACCCCAGGTAGAAGCTGAAGTGACTCCTTTATTTCACACTTCTCTTTCAGTAAAATCCTTACAGTAGGCAGGAAAACAATATGCAGAGACAGAAGTACCTTTGAACACGTCTGCTTTTATTGAAGATCAAAATAATTATTCTGAATTCACTTTAACCAATGATGATATATGTCGATTATTCAGAATCAATTATTTTTTAAAAAAAGCCTCTCCCATCAGAGTAAAACACTATTCTGATAAGCAAAGATATATTTTAAAAATTTCTTTAGAATAAAAGCAAACCAATGTTGTATTTTTAAATGAATTCAAAATGATGAAATAATATTGTCAACCTATCTAATATGTTGATGTTTGATTTATAAATAATCAAAAGATTACAACGCATGTTTTCATTAGCTTCAGGACAACAAATAGTCAACAGACATAGACAAGCAGATAATTTTTATAGAAATGAAATGTAGCTAGTATAGCCTGGAAAGACTGATACTCGAATACTCTTCAATGTAGCTACAGTGAGACTCTCCATAAATAATTAAAAACAAACAAGTCCTTAAATATAAAAGCAGAGACCAATACCATATAGAACTTCAAAAAGAATTTCTGAGAAGAGTATCCTAGAGACTAAAGATCATTGTACCAGTAGTTTGGTACAAACTTTTAACAATTAAATGTTATCATTAGAACAGTATTTTTTAAATTTTAATCTATGTCATATATAAGCGGTACTATTTCTCATCCGAGAATAAGGTTAATATTCCACAAAAAGTTTTTTTTCCCCGTATTTTCTGGTTGACTCATTTAAGTCACTATATTAAAATGTATCTTAACTGTAGTTAGCAACTTGGTTTGCTAATTACTTTCAACTCATATTTCAGGATTCTTATCTCAAACAACGGTTTCCTATTAATTAGAAGGTTCTTGCTAAAACATTTAATATTAGAATGCTAAAATAATACCATTACTCATAATTACCTCTTAACTACTTGGAGACTGATTAATAGCACTTAGTGATCAACAAAGCCATTTTAACAACTCTTGTCTATCTTTTAGAATGACAGTTGAAAGCTCCTTCATCAGAGAAAGCAAGGAAAAAATGATGAAATTAAACTCAAATGAGCCAAGGGTTTCTACTAGAAAATTCAGTGAAAAATTCTGAAGAGTAAAAACTACTGGTGTTGAAATACAGCTGTGAACAAATAAAAATCCCTGCCCTGAAAAACCTTACATTGGTAATAATACTTCAAAGACATCACGTTGATGAAAGGATCAACTCAAGTCTAAACCACTATTTATTTTTTTATTGTTCTTATTATTCATATTTGAAGCAAAAAGGAGATTTTATTTATGTGTATATATGTACACATAGTCCTTTGCCTAAGCTACTGGTCCTCCAGATATTCACCAAATCCTTTTACAACATTCCAAGATATGTTCTTAGAATGAATTTAATCTTCATAACAGTCTTATAAGTATTATTAGCACCATTTTATAGATGATGAAACTGATCCTGAGTCAACAACTTGCCCAAGGTCACATTGCCATCATCTGATTGATGAATATGATGCCAGAGCTCTTATCCATAACACTAAGAATTTAAGAATACTTTCAAGAGTGAATCAAGATCAACATGCATAAATTTATCAAAACATTTAGAGTAATGTTACCTCATCAAACTCTTCAGTCATTTTTCGAATTATTTCAGAGTTCTGCATATGTCTAAACATTTCTGCTGTGACAACTCCTGAAAATTGCAAGTATGAAAAGTTAACACATGGAAAAATGAAAAAGAGAACTTTTAAGTCAGTCTCTAATACTAAAACATCTACAGTCGCATCATAAGGCATAACTCTTCAGTAAGTGATCTTTACAGTGATACTCAACCCTATAAATGAAGCACAAATCCCAATCTCAATGTGCACAAGAAAGCAACCCCACACTTCTGACAGATATCTTTCTTCTAGCACAGGCTGCCTTGGCCATTTCTGCCTGACTTACTTTACTCATGCCTATAATATGTATACTGGCTTAGTTCTTTAATGTAAAACATGTGTCATCAAGAATGAGGCACCATTCAGAGTACTATTTAAGACATTGAGGATGAACCTAAACTAAAGATAATAAGGGAGAGAGTAATAGTAGGTAGAGTTAACTTTAGCCAGGATTCTTCATTAAGCACTACACTTCATGTAAGGTGACTACATCCCATCTTTCTCCTAAAGAGTTTCAATAAATGTAAGTTAGAGTTCTTGCCCATCCCGAAGCCTATTACCTAGTTGGAAGTTTAAATAAATAATAACCTAAAGGAAAGGAAGAAAAATAAAATATCAAGGTAGTATATAAAAATGCCCTGACAAATAGCAATGCCAAGAAAGCCTACAGCTCAGACCATCTCACCAAAAAAAGTAAGATTAGCTTAACTCTGGTGTTTCAGAGAAAGAATCTTCCAAGGGTATTCAGGATTTTAAAGAACTGAAGAAGAGAAGAGAAAGGCACATTACAAAGAGTAGTAAAGGCTCTCCAGGTAAAGATCAAATATCAGGAAGAGATTTCTAGGGAAAAAATTACAAAAAGGAAACACCACAGGAGAGAAGACGCATATGAATTTCCACTGGTGTGGGCACCATATTTTTTTAAAAATTGAAAACTGGATTTTTAAAATCTTATTTGTATCGATGAATTACTTTTCTTGCTAATTTTATCACTAGAAATGCCATAAATATAGTAACATCTAAAAAAAGAATGTCTTAGCATAGGAAGATAAAATTTATTATAACAATTAAATATAATATTTATTTCAATTGGCCAAGCTATATTTTGCATATGCATGTACTTGTATGTATGTATAAATTTAAAAACAACAATAAGTGTACTTCTGGCAAGACGGAGGTGTAGGTAGATACACTCTGTCTCCTCACACAACAAAAAGAACAACAACAAATTTAAAAACAAAAATACACCCCAGAACTGCCAGAAAATTGAACTGTATGGAAGTTCCACAACCAAGGAGTTAAAGAAGAAACATTCATCCAGACTGGTAGGAGGGGTGGAAACAAGCAGCAGGCGTGGGAGGGTAGGGAGGACTCAGGGTGGAGAGGAACCTGCAGGAAGGCAGCAGACCTGGGGGTCCCACAGCTGCATGCGGATAAACTGATAGGAACAACTGGGGAGCCAGACAAATCATGCAACCCAGGGTTTCAGTACAGGGAAATAAAGCCTCAAAACTTCTGACTGAAAACATCTCTGGGGGTTACAGCAATGGGAGAAACTCCCAACCGCACAGGAGAATTTGTTGGAGAGACACACAGTGTCCTACAATGTACACAAACCCTCTCACTTGGGAATCAGTACCAGAAGGGCTCAACTTGCTTGTGGGTAGCAGGGGAAGTGACTGAAAGCCAGCCAAGAGCCCAGCAAATAGCATCGTTCCATCTCAGACCCCTCCCCCACATACACCGTCACAACACAGTGACATGGGTTGCTTCACCCTGGTGAGTATCTAAGACTCTGCCCCTTACAACATAGTAACAGGCACATGGAGACAAAAACATATGGCCCAAATGAAAGAACAGATCAAAACTCCAATAACAGAACTAAGCGATGAAGAGAGAGCTAACGTATCATATGCAGAGTTTGAAACACTGATAATCAGGATGCTCACAGAAATGGTTAAATATGGCCACATAATAGAGGAAGAAGTGAAGGCTATGAAAAGTGAAATAAAGGAAAATGCACAAGGAACCAACAGTGACGGGAAGGAAACCAGGACCCAAATCAATGGTTTGGAGCAGAAAAAGAAAGAAACATTCAACCAGAACAGAATGAAAAAGCAAGAATTCAAAAAAAATGAGGAGAGGCTTAGGAACCTCCAGGACATCTTTAAATGTTCCAACATCCAAATCATAGGGGCACCAGAAAGAGAACAGCAGCAAGAAATTGAAAACTTATTTGAAAAAATAATGAAGGAGAACTTCCCCAATCTGGAAAAGCAAATAGACTTCCAGGAAGTCCAGGAAGCTCAGAGAGGCCCAAAGATGTTGGACCCAAGGAAGCACACACCAAGGCACATCATAATTACATCACCCCAAGATTAAAGACAAGGAATCTTAAAAGCAGCAAGAGGAAAGGAGAGTTACCTACAAAGGAGTTCCCATCAGACTGTCAGCTGATTTCTCAAAAGAGACCTTACAGGCAAGAAGGGGATGGAAAGAAGTGTTCAAAGTCATGAAGAGCAAGGGCCTACATCCAAGACTGCTCTATTCAGCAAAGCTATTATTTAGAATGGAAGGGCAGAGAAAGTGCTTCTCAGATAAGGTCAAGTTTCAAGGAGTTCATCATCACCAAGCTCTTACTATAGGATATGATAAGGGACTTATCAAAGAAAAAAAAGATGATCAAAAATACGAACAGTAAAATAACAAACTCACAACGATCAACAACTGAACCTAAAACAAAAACAAACTAAGCAAACAACTAGAACAGGAACAGAATCACAGAAATGGAGATCACATGGAGGGTTATTAGTGGGGAGGGTGATGGGGGAAGAATGGGAGGAAAGGTACAGGGAATAAGAAACGTAAATGGTAGGTCCACAATAGACAGGGGGAGGTTAAGAATAGTATAGGGACTGTACAAGTCAAAGAACTTATATGTATGGACATATAAGTTCATGCATGGACATGAACTAAGGGGGAGGAATGCTAAAGGGAGGGATGGTGCAAGGAAGAGAGGGAATAAAGGGGAGAAAAAAATGGGAAAACTATAATAGCATAATCAATAAAATATATATTAAAAATAAAAACGATTAAACATCATACTCTTCCCAACCCCAAACCTGAAAAGAACAATTGATACTTGAACTCCTCGTCTATGGGCACACAATTTAAAACTTTCCAGTAGAATAATGGAACCAGCAGGGGTAGACCAGTAACTAACATCCATTGAGTTCACTATATGCCAGCCACTTCTCATATGGATTAGCCCTGGTAACATGCCTATGAGGCAGGCACTATGTAATAATCCTGGCTTTAAGGATGAGGAAAATAAGGCTAAGGCAAAAAGAGGTTAAACAATTTGTCTGACATTATCCATTTACATCATGATGCACTCCCACAGATGAAATCAATTTCTAATGATGCTGTGAAAGAGCTTGTACTTAACACAACATCAAAGAACCAAATGATTGTTTAAATATATTAACATATTTGGAAGACACCACCATTTCCCTGGCTAAAGAAGAACATTCTCAAAAATCTTTTGAAGGCTTCTTTAAAATTTTAATCTAGAGTCATGGATATGTCTTCAGACCCCTTCCATAACTTATGCCCAGGTGCTGTAAACTTGGCAGTGCTAGAGAGCATAAGTAACTCCATCTCTGAAACAATTTCTATGAAATAAAGATTTATATACAAATAAATCTCAAAGCAAACATATTGCATACATTTTGACAAATGTCCATTACCAAAGCCCTTCCTCTCATCTCACATGCCCATATAATGGTCAAAAGCTCAAAATTAAGCAGAAAAGGAAACAGTAGGTATCACAAACCCCATGCATTTAACTCCAGAGGCAGTTGTGAATTAGGACATCAGGTCAGAGCCCACTGCCATAAAACTGAGGGGGACATGAAGTGAGACTGCTAGGAACTGGTAAATTGAAAAGTGACAGCTAACAAAAGAGAAAGAAAGGAGGAAGGGAGGGAAGAAGGGGTGGAAGGGAGAAAGGAGGGAAACAAATAACAATGACCACAGAATCATCAAACATAGAGCAGTCTATAGCCATTCAGCAGGGCCAAATTCCCTCCAAACTTCAACAGTCACAGAAGGCACAACTATAGTAAAATAACCAGTGCTCATAATGACAATCATGCAGCCACAGGGAAAGATTAAAGTATAGTGTATATCCTTAGAGAAGTTTCTAATTCATTTATAAAATAAATCTATCTATCAAATTAACTTTGAATGTGTTTTGAAAGTACTTAATAACCTTAACTTTGATTATATGGTAAAGTTCATTGAATGGCGCTTTCTTGATGCTAAAAAAACATTATGGCAGTATTTTAAATCTACCCAATAATTTTAAGTTTTCAACACTTTAAATTTATACAAATCTTGACAACCTGGTTTGTGACAAAGTATATCCAAATGTTGAGTTGGCAAGCTCTTTATTTATAACCACACTGATGCCAGGAAAGGAATGAATCTGATAAAGGGAAAATGCATTGACTGTTGCCTTCTTTTAAAACTGCAATTCAGAAGCCTAATCAGGAAACTAAGACTGATCAAACTGTGTGTGGCGTTACAGGGAAGATTTAAGGTAAAAAATTAGAATTGCAATTCATCAAATTCTTTCTGGCACCTGTTCAGCTGTTCTACAATCAACCTTACATTTTCAAAGAATATAATAATAATAAAAAAGACATGATTCTTGATTACATAACACTACAAACACTTCTACTGCAGAAACACTAAACATAAACCAAAAAAGGTAAAGTAAAAACATTTTTAAACAAAACCCCACTCCCCAATCCAGTTTCTCTACCTTTGAGAAGAAAAACTAAATTTCACCAATACCTTATTTAACTTACTTACCTACTTAGGTACTTGCTTACTCACTTACATTCATGGTACCTTTTAATTCCCTACAGTATACAATTCCCTGCCATCTGAACCTGTATCTCTTCATTATCTTCTGCTTCCCTTCTTAACCCCTTTCTTTGTTCCTAAAACCAAATGCTGAAAGTGGAAAACAGCTAATAAAAGTAACATAACTATAAACTGCCAAATTTTTAGTTAACTTCACATAGGACTGCAACTGTCTCAACAGAGTTTCTCACTTTGTTCTTTGCTCCTTTTCCCTTATGCATTTTGTATGCTTATAATGCAAACAATTCAAAGTCTTGGCATTACTTTCTATGTAAAGTACTTATATATATCTTTAGGTGAAAGGAAAAACAGACCATTTGAAAACATTCTGCTCCCAAAATAAAAATATCTTACCTTTACAGCCTGAACACTGAATAAAAAAGTTGATGAGGTCAAGAAGTGCTATGTCTCGGTCATGCTTGTATGACTCTATCCAATCATCTACCACCGACTACAGCAGAGGGGAAAAAACTCATTAGCTTTTTCTAATGTTCTAGGAATTAAATTGATTAAAGTCATTAAAATTCAATACTAAATGGTATCACATTACTTCAAATTAATATATACATACTTGAATATAAAATTTTAATTTTAATCATAAAGTAGAATCAAATTCAATAAAATTGTCACCTGATAAAGCATAATCATTTTATTTCATTTTTATTACATTATTAAACATCCTAGAAAATATTAAGTCACACACATATTTCTTTTTGACTAAAATACCATACTAAATATTTAAATATTAACCCTGCAAAAGAATAAAAATAAAAATATTTTAAAGAAGTGGATGCCCGCGTGAAATAACATTTTTCAACAGTGAGCCCTGACAACCCTACATTAATAGAAAGGCAAACTGAAGACTAACTAAGCAACAGACTGAAGGACACAGTTCATGAATCCACAGACTTAATATTACTAGATAAGAATACTCTCCAAATTGATCTAAAGACTCAATGTAATCCCTAACAAAATCTCAGCTGGTTTCTTAGTAGGAAATGGAAAGCTGATCCTAAAATTCTCAAGGTAATGCAAAGGATCCAGAACAGCCAAAACAATTTTGGAAAAAGAAGAACAAAATTAGACTTCTGGCCAAGATGGAGGCATAGGTGGAAACACTGTACCTCCTCTCACAACCAAGATTAAGGACAACAAACATCTACAAACAATAACACAACCAGAACACAGAAAACTGAACTACGGAAGTCCAACAACCATTCAACCAGACCAGTAAGAGGGGCAAAGTCGGCAGCCGGCGGAGAGGGAAAGCGGCAGGAAAACGTGGTGGCTGCCAGGCTCGGGAGCACCGGGCAGCGTAGGTGGTGTGGAACTTGCAGACCCCAGATGCGGGGAGGAGACGAGCAGAGCACGCAAGGCACGCAGGGCAGGTGGCCAATCGTGGACACACATTTGCATGCAGATAAACTAGGCAAGAGTGGGCAGTGAGACGGACCGCACAGCCCAGGGCCCCAGCGATGGGCAATAAAGCCTAAAAACACTGATTGAAAAGGTGCTGGGAGAGGCTCCCAGCCTCACAGGAGAGGTCACCAGGGAGACCCGCAAGGTCCCGCAGTGTGCATAGGCCCCCCCACCTGGGAACCAGTGCCAGGGGGGTCCAGTTTGCTTGTGGGAGGCAGCAGAGGGTACCCAAATCCGAGAGACCGCAGAACAGGCGCCATTGTTCCCTCTCTGACCCCATCCTCACAGACAGCGTCACAACTTGGCGACTAGGCTGCCCCACTCTGGTGAACACCTAAGGCTCCGCCCCTCATACGCAACTGGCCAGCTGACCAAAAATGACTCAAACAGAAGAAAAGCTCAGAGTCTCAGAGCCAATACTTTTAAGCAAGCAAGAGATAGTCAACCTATCAGATGCACAGTTCAAAGCACTGCTAATCAGGATGCTCACAGAATTGGTTGATTTTTGGTCA
>PVKM010047678.1:0-11371 GCA_004027735.1 Carollia perspicillata
CACATGGTTCTCTCCTCAATGGCTGCCGTATCTGGGTTTAAATCCCAGCTCCATCTTCCTCTGCACCTCTATCTCCGCTTCCTCCTACAATCAGTTACACCTGCCAGCATTCCTGTATTATTTCAAGTTTACTGGGCTGCCACCGTGAGTCTGGGCAGGTGTGGTCCCATGTCCAGGAGCCAATCTTGTCCAAGCTCTCACACAGGCCTTGTAACCCAGGGGAGCTGCCCCCAGTTACATCTTGGGTGGAAGTCATTTCCATCCTCCTGACTCAAAGCAGGGCCACAGCTATTAACATATCTATGAAACCAGTTAAAGGTTATAGACATGCTAAATGACCATGCCAGAAGTTAGCTGCAAAGCTGCTGTCGTGCAAAATAGCTCTGCGTGTTCCTGCTCCATGTGTCCCTTCCCCCAGCTCACACCTGTGGGGGAAAGGGTGAGGACATTCTATATATCTTTCTAATACTTCCCAGACACCTTGAGTTCTGGACCCCATCCCAAATCCCTATTTGGGGACCCCTCTGGGCTGCACCCTGTTACAATAGGTCAAGAACTCTCATCACATCCTCGAGGGTTGATGTCTTCTCAAACCTTAATACCACGAGTCTAGGATGGGTTAGCTAACGTATGCCCATGGAAATTACAAGAGGGAATAAAATGTTGCTTTTCCATTTTCCCTACTTTTAATTTAACTGGGGAAATTAGACTTCTCATCTACAATACTTGTTATCTGAAAGACGCCCCCCTACACACACACACTCCCTCTTCCCTGGTAAAGCTGTCTTTACATTCATTATTCAACTTGGAAGGTTTACTGCTGCTGACAACCAGTTTTCAAATTGACTTTTGTGGCCCATTCTCACTTATACTTGCAAATGAATAAGGGTGATTGAGTGATAAAAAGAAACCTTCAGAAAATTTCCAGACCTCATTTGAGCCAATAATTTTTGCACTTATACTGTTTTTTTTTACAAGGACCTTAAATAGGTTTCAAAAATAAGTCATTTGAATTTCACTTCCATCTACTGTCCTTCTCTCCCCTGTAGTGAAGGTGTTAATGACCCAGAGAAAAAGACCTGGAACCTTGTCAATGGCTTAAGGAGTTTAAACATGAGGTAATTTCCTATTTCCTGGCACCCCGGCTGCTTTTATCAACTTGCTTTCAGTCTTTTAATAAATATAGACACAGGTGTGAATAAATAACATAAAATACTTCATGTGTTTTGTTCTCATTATCTGGTTTATTTTCTCAGGCAAAATCAGAATAAAAGTTTACATCATAAAAACAAATACGTAATGTTTCATTAGAATTTTACCCTATTATTTTTTATGCAACGTGATCTGTGCTTGCCTTTATAATAAGCCAAAATCTCGAGTTAAGGAGGTCCTTTCATATTTAGTAATCAAGCCACCCCTAGATAGGCTCTGAGATCAGGCCACCCAATTAAGTTTAACTTTTGGTAACAATTTTATGTACTGTTTTAGAGTACAATACATTTTATTACAAACAGAAGATCTTTTGGTGAGAACTCTAAAAATGGTTTACCCGAATTTAAATCTCAGCTCTAATGTTACAGAATGCAGCTGGTTAGGCTAGTTAGGTATTAGGAATGAGAAGGGAGCCAGACATCTACTTAAACCAGGTTACCTAGGAAGGGGTAGCTTCACAGACACTGCAGGGAACACCCCCTTCCAAACCCAGGGAGATATAATCAGATGTTAATAAAGGCCCTGGGTGTGCTCTCTCTGTAGAAGCCAGGGGCGGAGGCTGAAGCTCAGTGTGTGGAAAGCAGGACCAACAAAGCAGTTCAGACAGGAACAGAGAGTGTGCTGGACTATTGCAGCCTTGGATGCCAGGCTAATGCCCGGGCAGCTGTGGGCCCTGGCCCTCCTCCTGGACTTGCTGAAGACTCAGGCTACCCCAAAGTCAGCACAAAGAGCACAGACAGGACTTTTGAACACAATGGACACGCCTTCTTACATGAGACAGGGACACAATCAATGATTGAAGTGTAAGTAGTCAGGGCCTTTCCCCTTGTCACAAAATGAGTGGAAATACAGACCCAAGTCTAAATTCAAAGAGGCAAAACTGAGCCTGTACTTTAGGAAGTAACTGGAGGGGAAAACAGAAGAGAGGGAGACCTGGAAAATTGACCTACCTGTGCAGCCGAGAAATAGAGAAAGAGAAGAAATGGAACCAACTGCCTAAGAGGGAGGGGAGGCTATGAAACTCTGAGGTATGGGGCTTACGGGAAAGAGATGGGTAACGATGATCATTAGGAAATTTTGCTGTTTGTTGTGTAGTGAAGTTCCTCTGTGCTCCTCTTGAGGGGTGCCTCAAGAGCATGTTCATCTAAGAACTATTAGCCTTTTAAAAAAGAAAATGTACTTCTTTTTGACTCCCTCAGGATACTGGGGCTGGCATTAAAAGAGGGCAAGATGGCCCAGCTTCATCAGGCTACATTACATGGAATGTATAAACATGTAAAGATTTATAGTGCGGTTTTCCATACATTGTCATTTAGGATTTTTTTTTATTGTTTTATAACTCAATGAGCAATTCAAGGGCTTCTCCCACCTGTTCCCTCTCCCCACTGAAAGATGCCCTTATTATATTGTTGCAGAAAAACAGACTCTGACATGATGTAGGGGCAATGGAGTGAGCGCTTTATTAACGCATGCGAACCCAGAGGAGACAGTCTCCAAATTCTGGGCACTGAGGAGGGGTCAGGCGGGTGGTTAAATACCTTTGTAACAAAGTGGAGAGAGGAGGGGGTCACGTGGCACACACAGGGAGCAGGAGGGTGGGAGCCAAGGACAAGGAAGCAGAGGGCGTAAATTGCCCAGGGCTGGGGCAAAGAGATAGTAAGAGATTAACTGAGTCCCAGACAGGGTGTCAACTAACTAGTCAGCAGGTGGTGGTCTGGAGCCTGGGGGCCAGCAGGGAGTTATCAGAGGTCAGAACAGAGTGCCAGCTTTAACTTCTATTTACATTTTAATTTCTATTACAATATGAAATATTAAAGGGACTTATCTAAGAATAATTATTTAATAATTATATAATCCTCTATGGTGTGTTCTATACGAAGAACTTTAGATTTTCTTTATGCTTCATAACAAAACTACAAAGGGGGCACTGTTCTTATAATTCTCATTTCCGTTTTACCGCAGAAGAAACTGATGCACAGAGAGGTTAAATGACGGCCTTAAGGTCACACAGCTGTTAGGTGGTACAGGTCAGATTCAATCCCCGGCAGCTTGCCTGGTCCTGGATCTCTGCTTTCAACCACTGTTTTATTGTCTCTGAAAGACCACTTCATCAGCCCCCCGCCTTGTGTAGGGAATGGTGGTAATAGGTCAAAGGGGAGACAGAATTGGGGAGGGAGCACTTGTGGAGAGTGGAGGTCAAGGTGTGCAGGGACTGTAAGAGTTCTCTTTCTCAAAGGCTCTCGCTATATCTTCTATTTCCTTTTCAAAGTAAACTTCAGAGATAGTGTGTAGAATTCCATTAAAAATTTGGTTGGGATTTGGGCAGGGGTTGCACTGACTATGCAGATAATGTGATGAGAACTGAAGTTTCTAGAATACTGAAACTGCTCCTGGGATCATGAAATGTTTTTCCATTTCATACTCGTATTTTGTATTAGCCAATTTGCATATTTTCCATCCAAATTGTACACATTTCTATTATTCACTTCTACTTTTATTTGCGTTCTACTGTAAATGGACTTCCACTCTATTATAAATCCTGTTATTGGTGTACAGAGGAGTCATTAAATTTGGTGTATTTGTTTCACAAATGGAAATTTTACTGAAACATCATTTTAGTGCTAGATAGTTGGGGTCCAATTCATACTCATCATTTAGCACATTGCCTTACTCATTGTAAATAAATAATAAAGGTTTTCTATTACTTTTATTAACAAACAGATTTAATTATTTTTGTGTGGTTTTAGATCTGTATCATAAATAAGATTATTGTGTAAACTTTTTGTTAGCTTTGTTTCTTCACATCTATTTTGAATCATCCTTAAGAATGAAATAGGATTCAGTACTTTCTCCCTTAAAAATAAGAAATCAATGATCTTTTGCCTAAATCCCACACTCAATCTCCTTACTCCTCCTCTTAGTTTTATACTCTTAGGGTTTCGAGTCTGATGGCGATCAGAAACCTCAGAAGACAGAAGAACCTTATGACCAAGCACTTCCCCCACTTTCTGCTCCATTCCCCACTCTCATTTGCCTTTTGTCTTGAACCCTGTGGTGCCATATGAGCATCAGACACAGCGAGAGACATTTTTTTCAGTTTTGAGCCAGACATATTCCCATTAACCAGCAATCGAGAGCTCTGGTTAAGGACCAGAAATGGATACATTCTAGGAAGAGCTTGACCCATAGAAAA
This sequence comes from Carollia perspicillata, assembly GCA_004027735.1. NCBI lineage: Eukaryota > Metazoa > Chordata > Mammalia > Chiroptera > Phyllostomidae > Carollia > Carollia perspicillata. The sequence continues at coordinate 4,406 of PVKM010047678.1, forward strand.
CTGTGGGCCCAGGGTGTGGGATGATTGAAATGGCACACACATTTGAGTTACTATCTTTCTGTGAGCCACAAAGAGTCTGGGCAAGTCCTTCCTTCCCCACTAAGAATGCAGGAAGACCAAAACCAAGAGGATCCCTCTGCAGAGGTCGTTTACACAGTTCCTGGCCGTCAGGGTGGAGACTGCGCCCTTTCCACTATCTTTAGGACCATAGTCACCTACAGTCCTGCAGATCCCAGAGAGAGAAAACAGAACTTTAGAAGTCCACTTAAGGTGCCCTAGCAATGAGAAAGGACAGAACAGAACAAAGAGAACATCTGATCGGGGTTGAGAGCAGAGAGAGGTGACAGACTGATAAAACATAATAAAAAGTACTATGCAAAGAATAGCTACTTAGAACTTAACATATACTTTGGATCTTAATAATTCAGGAGAAGACGAAGGAGAAGACAATCACTGAATGATTGGGCAGATGGAAATGCAAAACATGAAGATGGATAGCATGTGAGGCAGTGTTTGTAAGAGAGTTGGGAAATATAGCCAATAGGTATCGAAGGCAAGTGATTGTGTCTTTGGGAGATAGCACATATCAGATGTGGGAAGGGCAAAAGTTAAATAATAGACTAACATATCCCAGAACTGGAAAGAAATAGTAGATTGGGCAGATTGAAATGGATGGTGAGAAAGGCTAGAATAGACCAAAAACCTCCTGATGTTTAATGTTTAAGGGGAAACTTCTTCAAAAACTCAGTCAAGGTTCCTAAAAAAAGAAAAGAAAAAGTAAGACTTATTGTGCTTTTCCTTTATAGTGGTGGGTGTATAATAGTGTCTAGATTTCAGAGAGAGAAGTACTGCAATGTAATATAACTATATCCAGTCAAGATATCCTTCCTCTGTTACAGGAAACAAAAATAATTGAGGATATGAATAATATGGAGTATATCCTGTGTCCCTATCTGAAGAAAGTATTTAAAACAAAAGTCTGTTGTTTTTATAAGGAAAAAACAACAGGTAGTACAAATTATGGAAGGATACAGAGGAGATAAAATAGTGATGAAAAGTGATGTATGTGATATGGGTAAAGAGATATTGCCTAGGAGTACATGACATAATAAGTGTGAGCAAAAAGAACTTGAGAAAATATGTATGCTAACCAAATTTAGTAATGGCTCAGACATAAATGAGCTGAACAATCTCAGGAAAAAATGAGTTAGGGAAGGAAGGTTTTCTAAAGATTTGACTTTATTAGGGGATGTCAGGGGAATAGAAGTAGGGAAGCGAGGTGATGAACAACAACAGAATGAGCAGTTTGGATAAGTAGGGGATCTAATCATCTTAAAAAATTTAATATTAGTAGTGTTAAGACACTCAATCAGAGGAGTGGACCTGGTAGCAGAACGTAGTCCATTAAAGGAAGAAAAGTACAATGGATTCATACTTAGCAAAGAGAAGAATGAAAAGAATATTAGATTAACACCAGCAAATGAAAGAAAAAGGAAAAAAAAGTAGAAAACAGCACTTGAAATAAGTAATAAAGCAAGTTAAAAGGAGTACAATAAAGAATGTCAGTCATTATATTAAATATAAATACCTGAATTCCTGAATTAAAATGTAGGAACTTATAAAAAGGCTTAAAAGTGGGGTATATATTATTTATATGGAACACACTTAAAATGATAATGAAAGGTTGATAATAAAATAAAAAATATATACCAGAGAGTGGCAACAAATGAAGGAAGACCATCGATGTTAGTGTCAGAGGAGGTGAAATTTTGGATTAAGAAATCCAAACAGGATGAAATGTGACACTGAATAATGAAAAAAAAATACGATTTGAAAATAAAAGCTAAAAAACTAATTTACATAAGATCATTGCAGTTACTTTTCTTTAAAAGTATTTAAAGTTCCTCTATTAAAATGAGAGGCCAAAATAATATTCTTTAATGAAAACTGACATCTGAAAATGAATTTTTGAAAATTGCATGTCATTCTATTAAATGTTTTAGTAAACATAAAATTTCCTCATTCTAGTGTTGTCTACTATTCTGTGAGGACTAGGGAAATGTTTCTTTAGGCAAGAATTTATTGTATTCATAACTGAAAGGAAGGATTTGGGACAAGTGAATTTGTCTTTTCCAAGTACTAATCCCATGTAAATTCTCTTTGAGTTGTACAGCAGTGTTTATCTCTGGTCTCTGGCATTGGCTGCAGAACAGCCCATACACCTTGGTGATGTTCAGAGTCACTTTAAGTTTCAAGGATGTAGGTTAGGAGACGCAAAGAGGAGTTTTCCCTGAGGCCTCATTAGTGTAAGTGACAGGAGTGGAGGCTGAGGATGAGCAGACCATCAGACCCCACGTGAAGCACACATACAGTCTTCCAAAAAAAGTTGTGTGCTCGCGTTTTGTGACACCAAGCGTCCACGGGCCCTCTTCTTACTGGGTCAAAGGCAGTTCCGATTATAAAATATCCTGAAATAATAAACAGTAAGATATATGTTTCATACTAAAATCTGTGTGAAAGCAGCAGCTGCTCTCAAAGAAAAATGCCTGGCTACAATGAAGCCATTTAAAAAAAATCTGTCAGGTAATAAAATAATAAAAAATATGAACAGTAAAAGGACAGCAAACTCAGTTATTAACATCCACACTCAAAACAAAAGCAGACTAAAAGGTCACCTAAAACAGGAGCAGAGCCACAGAAATGGAGATCACATGGAAGGTTAGCAACAGGGGAGTGGGAGGCAAGGGTGGGGAGAAGGTACAGAGAATAAGTAGCATAGATGGTGGGGAGAAAATAGACAGGGGGAGGGCAAGAGTAGTGTGGGAAAAGTAGAAGCTAAAGAACTTATGACACATGGACATGAACTAAAGGGAGGAAGTGTGGGTGGGAGGGGGTGTGCAGGGTGGAGGGGAATGAAGGGTGGAAATGGGACAACTGTAAATGGCATAATCAGTAAAATATATTTAAAAAATAATAATTTCAGGACCAACTCCTTTATGTGCAAATTTAGGAAAGTTGTCTAGAATATCAGGTTGGTGCTTATTCTGGCCTTTGGTTCCCAATCTTCCCTTGTTCTTCTGAATTAGATAATTTTCTTGACATCTCCACAGGGTGTCATCCAGGTATTCCCTGGGAGCATAGCTTCTCATGGGAGGAGATTGTGTGTGCGTTTTCAGAGCCCATAAACCGTGGGGAAGTCTGCAGGTCCCCTGGCATTGCAGGCACACATTTGCACTTGCTCTTGATTATGTTTTCTACATGAATTGATGACCCGTGGCTTGTATCATCTTCTCAGAGATGGAGGTGGTGAAATGCTGTGAATCTCTGTCTGCATTTTATTGAGACATCTCTTCTTACTGGCACTCGAAAACATCATTCCTAGTGTTCAGTACAGTCATTTTACAGCTCAGCCTGAAGTTTTTCAGTATTGTGTCCTTTATAAAAATTGATGTGTATTAAATTTGTCCAAATTTTGGAATGTGTAGCAAGTTTCTTTCATAGAAAGACTATTTTAATATTGCATATTATCTTATGTATTCTTCGTTGTGACATTTTTATTTTTTTAAAGATTTTATTTATTTATCTTTAGAGGGGAGGGGTTAGGGAGAGAAATATCAATGTATGGTTGCCTCTTGAGTGTCCCCCACTGGGAACTGGCCTGCAACCCAGGCATGTGCCCTGACTGGGAATCGAACCGTGATCCTTTGCTCCACAGGCCCGCGCTCAATCCACTGAGCTACACCAGCCAGGGCCGTTGTGACATTTTTAGATATCACTATTCATTCAAAAGTTTTGGAATTAAATAATGCTTATGAAACTATGTTAATTTAATTAATTTTCCAGATAATATTTGTCATAACTTTGTAAATGTCTTTGCATATAGTAAAGATTAGGTGAAAATTGAGATTTGGTCTTTTTTTTTCCCCATATGCTTTTACAAACTATTTGCCATCTCTTGTTCTCCATGGTGTTTATATTAAGCAGCTGCATGATAGTTATAAATTTAGATTTCCTTTTTGCTAATTTTTGGCCTATTTTTGGAAATAGAACACTTTCTAAAAGCAAGTGCCGTAGACATTTATGGTAAACTCTTTGGTCATTTATAAGGAAAACATACATGTTTTTAAAAAGCAAAGTTATTTAATTAAAAAAACATACTTTCTATCCTGGGAGTCCAGAGCTTGGGGCTATTGCATCCCCCTGCCCTCCTGATACGATATGAAGGGCAGTGCTCCACCCCAGAGAGATGGTGGCTGTGATGTGGGAGAGGGACTCAGCACAGGGATCCTGGCCGCTGTTCCTTCAGCTCTCCCCACAGAGCCACAAACCCCAGTCTCTCCTCAGGTGACTGTAGTGCACTCTGCCCTGCCTCCCCAAGATCCCGGGGTGAGTGGCTGCAACCAATGCCACGTGTTGGCTCTCTAAGGGGCGCCTTATCTCCAGCAGGTTTTCATCTCTCCCTGGAAGACAGACTCCTCACTGAATTTCACAGCCAGGTGTAGCTTTCAGAATGTATATAATTTTATTAAATTATTGTCACCCCTATAATTTAATTTTCAAAGGCAAAACAAGTGCTTTCTAGAGAACTTAACCTTTGAATATTTATTCTCTGACTAAAGCTACCAAACTTCCATTTTCCTAGTTTCTAATGATGCTTTTATTTTTCCTCCTCATGGCCTCCAGCTCCATAACCATGGTGTTTTTCATTGTATATCTTCATTTCATATACAGCACTGCACTATTTGTACAGTGTTTGGTCCAAGAGGCTTGCTTTTTTTCTTACAAAAAATGTGAGATTTTCAGGGACTTGGGGGACTTTTTTTTTTAGTCTTGTGTTGCTGTTACTCAATCTTGGATAACCTCTCAACTTTATATCTGTTTCTGTGCTTGCTGCTTTCAGACTATTGCTGAAGAATGCCAGGCAGCTGGCCAGTGTGTCCGACCACCAGCTCACTTAGTGCTAATTCGTCTTGGCTCCTCTTTCAATCAAACACACTTACACTCATCTTTAAATCATCTTCCAGTTTATTACCCACATCCCTAGCTCCATGATTTTCCACTTAACCTCCAGCCTCTGCCCTAACTCTTTTCACTCTGGAGACAAACTTTCCTGATGCTTTATTGATTTATCAAGGTTTTCTGTTGTTTGCTCTCTTCATGGCTTTCCTTTCCACGTCAAATTTTCCCTGCATGCTCATCAGTTTTCTCGGTCTTGCCTTTTATCTCTGATAAAGAATCTTTTTTCAGCCTACTTCAAGCTTGCAGTCCACTTGGGCACTCAGTGTAATCTTTGTCTGCCTCCATGTGTGCCTTGCTATGTCAGTTATACATTACCATTAGCATTTTCAATTTTGTAATATTCTCAAAATTCTTCCTTGCAGTTAAAAAAATGAAAAATAATAGCCAAACCAAAATTCTATGGTATGTTTTAGATTAATTATTGAGTTTGATCACTGAGATAATCCTGTGTGGCAAATATGATTATTGTTCACATAAATAGATGAGCAAACTGAGTACTCTTAGAGAATCTGAATAAATGTTAAAAATGGGACTTGAATCTAGGCATGTATAACTCCCAAATAATCTTTTTAGTTTTATGTTTTAAAAATATATTTTATCAATTATGTTATTACAGTTGTCCCATTTCCCACTTTATTCCCCTCTGCCCTGCACACCCTGTCTCACCCGCATTCCCCCCTTAGTTCATGTCCATGGGTCGTACATATAAGTTTTTTGGCTTCTATATTTCCTATACCGTACTTAACCTCCTCCTGTCTATTTTGTACCTACCAATTATGCCTCTTATTCCCTGTACCTTTTCCCCCATTCTCCCCCTCCACCTTCCTGCTGATAACCATCATGTAATCTCCATTTCTGTAATTTTATTCCTGTTCTAGTTGTTTGTTTAGTTCTTGTTTTCATTTTTTTTAAGGTTCAGTTGTTGATAGTTGTGAGTTCATTGTCATTTTACTGTTCATGGTTTTAATCTTTTTCTTAGATAAGTCTTTTTAACATTTCATATAATAAAGGTTTGGTGATGATGAATTCCTTTAACTTTACCTTATCAGAGAAGCACTTTATCTGCCCTTCCATTCTAAATGAAGCTTTGCTGGAGAGAGTAATCTTGGATGTAGGTCCTTGCCTTTCATGACTTGGAATACTTCTTTCCAGCTCCTTCTTGCCTGTAAGGTTTAAACAAAAAGAAAAACAAAAAAAAAAAAACAGCTGATAGTCTAATGGGAACTCCTTTGTTGGTAACTGTCTCCTTTTCTCTTGCCACTTTTAAGATTCTCTCCTTCTTTTTCATCTTGGGTAATGTACTTATAATGTGCCTTGGTGTGTGCTTCCTTGGGTCCAACTTCTTTGGGACTCTCTGATCTTCCTGGACTTCCTGGAAGTCTATTTCCTTTGCCAGATTGGGGAAGTTCTCCTTTATTATTTTTTCACATAAATTTGTTTTCAATGTCTTGCTCTTCCTCTTTTCCTTCTGTCACCCCTATGATTCAGATGTTAGAATGTTTAAAGTTGTCCTGGAAGTTCCTCATTTTTTCTGAATTCTTATTTCTTCATTCTGTTTTGGTCAAATGTTTATTTCTCCCTTCTGCTCCAAACCATTGATTTGAGTCCTAGTTTCCTTCCCTTCACTGTTGGTTCCATATACATTTTCCTTTATTTCACTTTGCATAACCTTAACTTTTTCCTGTATTTTGTGAGCATACTCTACCAATTCTGTTAGCATCCTGATTACCATTGTTTTGAACAATGCATCTGATAGGTTGGCTATCTCATCATTTAGTTGTATTTTTTTCTGGAGCTTTGATCTGTTCTTTCATTTGGGCCTTTTTTTTTTTTTTTTTTTTTTTTTTTTTTTTTTTTTTTTTTTTTTTTTTTTTTTTTTTTTTTTTTTTTTTTTTTTTTTTTTTTTTTTTTTTTTTTTTTTTTTTTTTTTTTTTTTTTTTTTTTTTT
>PVKM010047679.1:0-11376 GCA_004027735.1 Carollia perspicillata
AGAAAATTCCATACTGTTTTCCATAGTGGTTGTACCAGTCTGCAATCCCACCAACAGTGAACTAGTGTCCCCTTTTCTACACAACCTCTCCAACACTTGTTTGTTGCTTTGTTTATGATGGCCATTCTTACTGGTGTCAAGTGGTATCTCATTGTGGTTTTATTTTGCATTTCTCTGATGGCTAGCGATATTGAGCATCTTTTCATAAGTCTCTGAATCCTCTGTATGTCCTCCTTGGATAAATGCCTGTCCAAGTCCTTTGCCCATTTTTTAATTGGGTTGCTTGTCTTCTTGGAGTGGAGTCGTGTAAGTTCTTTGTATATTTTGGAGATTAAACCCTAGTCTGAGGTATTATTGGCAAATATGTTTTCCCATATGGTTGGTTCTCTTTTTATTTTAATGCTGTTTTCTTTAGCTGTGCAGAAGCTTTCTATTTTGATGAGATCCCATTTGTTTATTCTTTCCTTTATATCCCTTGCTCTGGGGGACATATCAGTAAAAATGTTGCTTTGTGAAATATCTGAGATTTTCCTGCCTATGTTCTCCTCTAGGATTTTAATGGTGTCATGGCTTATATTTAGAACAGACAGCCCAGAAATAAACCCAAGTCTCTACAGTCAATTAATATTCGACAAAGGGGGCAACACCATAAAATGGAGTAAAATAGTCTCTTCAACAAATGGTGTTGGGAGAACTGGACAGCTACATGTAAAAAAATGAAACTCGAGCACCAACTTACACCATACACAAAAATAAATTCTAGATGGACTAGCTTTCTCTTGATACTTGCCAGTTACTTACTCATTCTTTTTCTTTCACTCATTTTGTATTCTGATATTTTTTTCTGTGTTCCTTTTGAATTACAAATAGCCTTTTTTTTCTAGTTTTTTAAAAAATTTATCCAGCCTTTCCCAGCTATCCCAGTCCAGGTGTTAGCTGGGAGAGTTAAGCAGCCATTTTAAACATTCAGTCCAGTTAAGCATACAGGTATCTCAAACTTCAGCATTGGGGTTATCACATGCAAGATGCAAAAACAAGCACTACCAAGCTAAGTACAGTGAACCCACAGAATTATGAAAAATAATAATAAATTGTTTTTCAAGCCGTTAAATATTGAAGTGGTTTTTTACACATCAACATATAACAAGGAGAGAAAATTCTTTAGTATCAGAGCAAATAGAAAAATAGAAATTATAAAAATAAGAAAAGCTAATGATTTGACTATATATAAAACAATACATTTTTGTATGTTAAACTAAAAAAATTATATAGGGAGATAGAGGCAGATACTGCTTCCAGTATAGAAAAACCCAAGGGCTCCAGGGCTCTTCTAGCCTCACAAAAATGATATTACACAGTCTGAGGCATTGCTCTGGTCTCCAGTGGGCTTCCCTTCTTCCTTATCTTCCAAACAAACTACAAACTGGAATTGAGCCTGGTGGGTCTGGGAGCCAGGTATTGGGCAGCCAATAGCCAGAGCATGAATTCCCAGGGCAGAAGAAGGGTTGGAAGCAGTAGAAAGTGGTAAGTCTTGCTGTGGCATGTGATGGAGTGTAAGAGCTACAGACCATCAGGACCAAATCTAAAGTCCAATAAAGGTAGATGTGATTGCATGCTGCAACAAGGAAGAAAACTCCAGGGGAATTAATGGAGTCTCACCAAACAAAAGAAGAGACAAGGATATTCTAGCAATGGGAAGGGTGAAATTTAGGTAAGTAAAATCTGAACAAAGCAGTATTTGATGAGCTCGAAGCAAAGCTGGGTTGTGTATGAAGGAGTTCATGTTAAGTCAGGACTGAGAAGAGGATCTGGGATCTTATTTCCTTGCAACTATGAAATTAATATAAATAGTTATATTGCATGTGGGGGGGGGCATTGGATGAATGCTGATTGTCCCTATCAAAGTGACCCACAATACTCATCCTTCATTAAGAGAGGGAGGCTGAAATCTCATTGATAAGCATTCAAGCAGCAAAATTTCTTTATGGGGAAAACAGTGATTTTTTAGAACAGGATTCCTTAGCAAAGCAGTTTTTGCCAGTTCCCACCAGAGTTCTTTAGCAACATTTTGTTGGAACCAAAACAAGAAGGGGACTAAATCCCAAATTATCACCTCTGGTCCAAACTCTCTATGAGGGCTGAAGTGTCAGGTGCAGGAAATTTCAAGGCAGCACTTTTTGCAGTAGAAAGGAAGAAAGGTTTGATAAATGTGGTATATTATATGAAGAGTACTCTAGCAATTTTAAAAGACCAAGGTAGATTTCCAGTCAAGATGGAAGTGTAGCTAGATACACTTTGCTTCCTTCCTCACACAACCAAAAGAAGGACAACAACAAATTTAAAAGCAAACAGCAACCAGAACTGCTAGAAAATTAAACCATATGGAAGTCTGACAACCAAGGAGTTAAAGAAGCAACATTTACCCAGACTGGTAGGAGGAGCGGAAATGGGCAGCTGTGGTGGAGAGGAATCATGGAAAGGCAGTGAACTATGTGTGCAAGGCAGCATCTGGGAAACCAGACAGCCCCACATTTGCATGTGGATAACCTGGGAGGAATAACTGGGGAGCAAGACAGACCACACAGTCCAGGGTTCCAGCTCTGGGAAATTAAGCCTCGAAACCTCTGACTGTAAAAACCTGTGGGGGTTGTGGCAGTGGGAGAAACTCCCAGGTTCACATAACAGTTTGTTGGAGAGAGCTGTCCAATGTGCTTGTGGGTAGTGGGAGAAGTGACTGAAAGCCGGCTGAGAATTGAGCAAGCACCATTGTTCCCTTTCTGGCCCCTCCCTCACATTGCCACAACGCAGCAATGTGGATTGCCCTGCCCTGGCAAATACATAAGGCTCTGCCCCTTACAATATAGCAGGAGTGCCTAGACAAAGAAATATGGACCAAATGGAAGAACAGATCAAAACTCCAGAAAAAAAGCTAAGCTGCAAGGGGATAGCCAACCTATCAGATGCAGAATTCAAAACACTGGTAATCAGGATGCTCAGAAATGATTGAGTACAGATGCAAAAGAGGAAGTGAAAGCTATGTAAAATGAAATGAAAAGTATACAGGGAACCAAAAATGAAGGGAAGAAAACTAGGGCTCAAATCAAAGATTTGGAACAGAAGGAAGAAATAGACATTCAACCAGAACAGAAGGAAGAAACAAGAATTCAAAAAAATGAGGCTTAGGCATCCCTGGGACAACTTTAAACATTCCAACATCCAAATTATAGGAGTGCCAGAAGGAGAAGAGGAAGAGCAAGAAATTGAAAACTTACTTGAACAAATAATGAAGGAGAACTTCCCCAGTCCGTCAAAGGAAATAGACTTCCAGGAAGTCTAGGAAGCTCAGAGGGTCCCAAAGAAGTTGGGCTCCAGGCACACACCGAAACACATCATAATTAAATTACCCAAGATTAAAGATAAGGAAAGAATCTTAAAAGCAGCAAGATAAAAGGAGCGTTACCTACAAAGGGGTTCTCATTAGACTATCAGCTAATTTCTCAAAAGAAATCTTGCAGGCAAGAAGGGGTTGGAAAGAAGTATTCCAAGTCATGAAATACAAGGACTTCTATCCAAGATTACTCTATCCAGCAAAGCTATCATTTAGAATGGAAGGGCCAATAAAGGGCTTCCCAGATAAGGGCAAGTTAAAGGAGTTCATCATCACCAAGCCCTTATTATATGAAATGTGAAATGGACTTATCTAAGAAAAGGAAGATAAAAAATATGGACAGTAAAATGACAACAAATCACAACTGAGTGGAAAAAATAAAAAATGAACTCAGCAAGCAACTCCAACAGGAACAGAATCACTGAATTGGAGATCACATGGAGAGTTATCAGTAGCAAGAGAATGGGGGAAAGGTACAGGGATAAGAAGCATAAATAGTAGGTACAAAATAGATGGGGAGATTAAGAATAATATAGGAAATGTAGAAGGCAAAAGACTTATATGTATGACTTATGGATGTAAACTAGGGGAAAATCCTGGTGGGAGTGGGACTAAAACAGGGTGGGAAAGAATAAGGGCAGGAAAAAAATCAGACAACTCTAGTAGCATAATCAGTAAAATATCCTTTAAAAAGAAGACCATGGTAGAGAGGGATAGGTAGTGATATTTTATATACTTCAGCACTTTTGTAACCAGAAATGTGAAACTTAGAATTCCTCCTAAGTGTCGGCACCTGTTTATAAATGCACGCCACAACATCTCTAAGGATATCTATTTATTGTTTGAGTTTTATAGAATGAGAAAGTATAACGTGTTACTTGTGCAATTAAAATACAATTTTATAGGGGAACTAGAAGACAGTGAAGCTGAAAATTTATAGTGCTTGGAAAGCTAAGGGTTTAGTGTTTATTTTCTGCTAAGTTTTAATTTCTACATTTAGTAAATTTTTAGAATGATTGTTGACACAGGAAAAAGGACAATGTTGAATAACAATAGAAAAAGTGACCACATGCATATGAATAACAGAATGTGCTCACTAAAGAAAAGTTGAAATTGTACAACAGGGGTTCCTGAGCCTGTTCTGAACTCTTCTCCTCATTGGATATAAACATTTTTCAGGGCATTTATACATGACAGCAGCAGAGAAGGCACGAACAACTTCTGAAACCTCTTCTCTAGAGACTCAGGATTGGAAGGGTAGTCTAAAACAGCCAGGTGGTAGGAGCATCTCTGTGGGGGCCAGTTGGCTTGATCCAGAGATTGATTGATTGATTGACTCCTGTTTTCTAACAGGTCCTACAGACAACTGTGTAGCCAGGATCAGTCCTACCAAGATGCAAGCTTCTGCCACAGGGAGGACCAATTGCCACCACCCTTGCTTTGGCTGGGTGGAGTTGCACCCCTGCAAACAGCCAGACTGCTAGGAAGGTCTCTGTTTTGCTTCAACTCTTGCTTAACTAAAAGCTGGCAGAGTTGGTATGCAAGCCACCTGCCCACATGCTTCTGCCCCTGCCCACGCATGATATACTCTATTTCTGTCTCTTTCCTGTACCACTTATCTTCTGAATTCAGAAATAAAGTGAGGGCCCTCTCCTCTGGAGGACTGCTGACTTTTCTCCCAGTACCAGTTTGGAGTCCAGGCCTCTGCTCTCTGTTCCCAGCCCTGGCTTCCTCAACTGCTGGATCCTACTGGTCTTGGCTACATGTTAATTACTAATGCATTTGAGCTTGTCAGTGCCCAGAAGTGCGACTGGGAGTGTCTTTGGGCAGCATAAACAGAATGTGAGGCCTGAGCACTAACCTTCCATTTGTTAAGACCTGGTTCCTAATTCAGGCCAAAGACCCTGGATGGGACCAACAGAAAGAAATATGAGAAATTAGAAGAGGTTTTCATTCAAGTCTAGAAAGATTAAAATAATGCCATGGTGGGTAAGGGGAGGCAAAGAAATAGCTTTGTAATGTTAATAAAATACCTTATATATATGTTCCATTTGGGAATGAGGAGATGATACTGATAGTGACCAGTAGCATAAGAGTTAGTGTTGTGTAACAACAGGAAAAAATGAAAACCTATGCTTTTTACTTGTTTTATTTGGAAATCAGAACAGTTGCGAGCATAATACAAAGAACCCATATACTCTTTATTCAGATTCATAACAAACATTTTGCCACATTTGTTTTATCATTCTCACTCGTCATCTCCTTTCACTTTTTTTACTGATCCATTGAAGTACAACTTAAGAGATATCGTGCCCTTCTATACTTCAGTCTTTGAGTGCACTTTCTAAGGACAAAGAAATTGACTTCCACAATCAAAATCAGGAAAAATATTAATACAACAGTATTACTCTTTAACATGTCCTGCTCAAATTTTGCTCTATCCTTATCATGTCCTTAACAAATATTTTCCAGTCTAGAACACAATCTTGAATCACATGTTTACACTTAGTTGTCATGACACTTAAGCACCTTCCATCTGATACTATTCCTTTTTCATTCTTTGTCTCTCTTGCCTTTTACATCTTTTATTATTTTTTATTTTTCCATTTTATAGTATATTTTATTAATTATGCTATTACAGTTGTACTATTTTTTCCCCTTTGTCCCCCTCCACCACAAAATGCACCTTCCCTCCAGCAATCCTCAACCGCCTTAATTCAATTCATGTCCATGGGTCATGCATATAAGTTCTTTGGCCTCTCCACTTCCTATACTATTCTTAACCTCCCCCTGTCTATTATGTACCTACCATTTATGCTTCTTAATCCCTGCATCTTTCTCCCCATCCACTGCCCAACCTCCTCCTCCTCCTCCTCCTCTATTTTCTCCCTTCCCTTTCCCAGCTGATAACCCTCCAAATGATCTCCATATCTATGACTGTTCCTGTTCTGGTTGTTTGCTTACTTCGTTTTTGTTTTTGCTTCTTATTTATTTTTAAATATCTTTTATTGATTATGGTATTACAGTTGTCCCATTAACAACCAAACCTAAAAACAAAAACAAAAACAAACTAAACAAACTAGAACAGGAACAGAATCACAGAAATAGAAATCACATGGTGGGTTATAAGTGGGGAAGTGAAGGGGGAGAGTGGGGGAAGAGGTACAGAGAATAAGTAGCATAAATGGTAGGTAGGAAATGGGGGGAGGTTAAGAATAGTATAGGAAATGTAGAATCCAAAGAACTTATATGTACAACCTATGAACGTGAACTGAAAGAGGTGGACATGGGTGGGAGGGGGTGTGCAGAGTGGAGGGGGACAAAGAGGGGAAAATGGGACAACAATTTTGCTTTTTGGATTTATTTGTTGATAGCTGTGAATTTATTGTCCTTTAATAATGCTCATAGTTTTGATATTCTTTCTCTTAAATAAGTCCCTTTAACATATCATGTAATAATGGCTTGGTGATGATGAATTCCTATTTTTACCTTGTCTGGGAAACACTTTCTCTGCCCTTCCATTCTAAATAATAGCTTTGCTGAATAGAGTAATCTTGGTTGTGGATACTTGCTTTTCACGACTTTGAATACTCTCGCCAGTCCCTTCTTTCCTGCAAAGTTTCTTTTGAGAAATCCACTGATAGTCGTATGGGAACTCCTTTGTAGGTAACTGCTTCCTTTTATCTTGATGCTTTTAATATTATCTCTTCATCTTTAACCTTTGGCATATTAACTATGTGTCTTGGTGTGTTCCTCTTTGGATCCAACTTGCTTGGGACTCTGTACTTCCTGGACTTGTATATTTATTTCCTTCACCAAATTAGGGAAGTTTTCTTTCATTATTTTTTCAAATAAGTTGAATTTCTTGCTCTGCCTCTTCTCCTGGCATCCCTATGATTCAGATGTTGTTATGTTTGGAGATGCTCCAGAGGGTCTTTATACTATTCTCGTTTTTTTAATTCTCTTTTCTCCTCACTGTTCTGGTTGAATGCTTCTTTCTTCCTTATGTTCCAAAGCATTGATTTGATCCTGGCTACCTTCCCTTCTCTATTGGTTTCCTGTAAATTTTTCTTTATTTCCCTCAGTGTATCGTTCATTTCTCCCTTTATTTTGTGGCTGTACTCAATGAGTTCTCTGAGCATTCTGATCACTAGTGTTTTGAACTCTGTATCTGATAGGTTGGCTATGACCATTTTGTTTAGTTCTTTTTCTGAGGTTTTGTTCTGTTCTTTCATTTGGGCCATATTTCTTTGACTCCTCAATTTGGTGGCCTCCCTGTGTTTGTTTCTATGTATTAGGTAGAGCTGCTGTTATTTCCTGTCTTAGTAGTGTGACCTGTGTAGGAAAGGTATGTATGTATAAACTGTGTGACACAGAGACAGTTAGGTAATTGCCAGGGTAGGACAACTGGCTTTTAACCACTTTGTGGCTCTGTGTGAGGGGTGGGACTTGGAGAGGGGTCAGTGCCAGTGCCTGATTTCTGGAGGCCTGCCCAGCATTTATGCCACTTCCAGTAACTTCACCCACTTCCCACATGCAATTGGCACCATTCCAGGAGTTGCTGTGGGGTTTGTGCATGTTTGAAGCTCCTGCCAGCCCTTTAAGTCATGAAAATCCTGCACTTTCTTCCACTACCCCAACTCCCATTGGTTTTTTACAACCAGAGGTAATGGGGCTTTATCTTCCTGGTGCTAGAATCCTGGACTGTGTGGTATGGCCTGGGGCTGGGCTTAATTGTTCCCTAGGTATCCCTCTCAGTTTTTATCCCCCACATGTTAATATGGGCATACCCATTCCACTGCCGCCGACTCTCCACACCATACCACATCCTCTCTACCCTGGCTGCATGATTCCACTTGTACTACCCATGTGAATGAATGCAGCTTCTTTAAATCTTTGCTTGTCAGGCTTATATACAGCCTGATTTCCTGATGATTCTGGATGTCACTTGTTTTTGAGATCTGGTGGCAATTCTTTCTATGGTTGCATGAGCAGGTGAAATGTGCCTACCTATGCATGCATCATGAGAAGAAGTTGACCTTCACATGTTTTAAAATACAGACTAGGCTACCAGTCAAGATGGTGAAGTAGGCAGATATGGCTCACTTCTTTGCACAACAACATCAAAATTACGACTAAAATATAGAACAACTATCACTCAGAAACATCAGAAATTAAGTTTAATGGAAGTCTGACAATTACAGAATTGAAGAAACCACATCCTTCCAGACTGGTGGTAGGAGCATGCATGTAGAAAAGGCTGATCCCACACCAACATGGATAAAATTCAGGTGAGATATCCTGGGAGCAAGGAGTCCCAGTCCCACACCAGGACTCCCAGCCCAGGATTCCAATGCCAGGAAGATAAGTCCCCTTTGGGCTGCAAGATCCAGCAGGGATTGAGTTGGTGAAAGAGGCTGCTGGAGCTCTGACCAGTTCCTCTTGGGGAACCCACACACGGACTTGCCTACTCAGACTCCTCCCTCTGAGCTCCAGCACCAGGGTGGCACCTTGAAAGGTATATGCTCCGGCCCGCGGACCAGTCAACGGGGGTCCCGAGTCTACCTGAAATGGATGAATAGGGATGGGAACAAGAGGCACGAAGAATGGCAGCAAGACTGAGTTCTGTTCAAGCTGCAAAATTTTATTTTAAGCGGGGGCGTTATATAGGGACGGGAAAGGGAAAGTAGCCCTGATAGGTTGCCCCGGTGCTTGTTCACTGCGTGCTCTTGTTAGTGATTGGTCAGTTAGGTGTGTGATCAGTGCGTGATCAGTACCTTGATTGGTAGCTGGTTCCCATGCTCTACGGATGCCCCTAGGAGACAAACTAGGAGGCAATGCTGGCTGCTCTGACCGCAACATCCTGTTATGCTGGTGAGTGCAGCCTCTTGAGCTGACTGCATCAGCAAGCCAAGGCCCCAACAGGTATACAGGGAGAGACTGAAGTTTGGTATCCGGAGAAGCAGAGGCCATTCATTGTCCCTTTGCTGAGCCCTCCCCCAACAGAGCCAGTAGTCTAGTGCTGTATCTGAGACTCTGTCAACCTCCCTAACACTGTGTGACTCACCTTGGAGATACACAGAGGCTACACCACACAAAAATGTATAGGCCCACCCAAGCTGCTTTTCCATAAGAATGACTGTCCTTAGTTCCTAAATCCTATCAAATTAACAGCTAGCTTCGGTGAGCCCTAGCAACAGCCAGATTAGAGCCAGAGCTTGGCTTTACATAAGCCAAGTACAAGTAGCAAACCCAGTACAAGTAGCAGCCATGTCAGATTGCTTTATAGCTCAGACAGGGTGCCATGGGAAAAACACAAGTGGGGAACCTTGGAAAGCCCAGGGCCAGCACACTGAATGGACAGCTACAGACATGTGGAGCACCACCACCCTGCCCTACACAGGTGATCCTCCACAGAGAGCAAAGGTTGGTGGTCAGTGGTTACAACCAGTCCTTGAAGCTGACAGGCTTGGATACCTCCCTCCCATTGACTTGCCAGCAGCAACCAAGACTCAACTATAAGAGAAGTGTGTACTCAGCTCACAAAAAGGGTGCACATCGAGTGCCCAGTTTGGGTAATAGGGGAGGCTGTGCCCTAGACCATACAGGTCTATATTAGACTACACTACCAAGCATTTCTAGGGAGTCAAAGCAGTTCTACCTAATGCATAGAAACAAATGAAGGGAGGCTGCCAAAAGAAGCAGGCAAAGAAACATGGCCCAAATGAATGAACAGATCAAAACTCCAGAAGAAGAGCTAAATGAAATGGAGGTAAGCAATGTATCAGATGCACAGTTTAAAACACTATAAGGATGCTCAAGGAACTTAATGAGGACCTCAGCAGCTAAAGAAATACCCAGTCAGAAATGAAGGGTACACTAATAAAAATAAAAAAACAACTTAGAGGGATACCACAGTAGAATGGATGAAACTGAGAATCAGATCAATGATTTGGAACCTAAGGAAACAAAAAACAACCACACAGAACAAGAGGAAGAAAAAGGAGTAAAAAAAAATGGGGACAGCAAAAACAGCTTCTGGGAAAACTGTAAGAGGTCCAACATTGCCCCCATAGGGGTGCCAGGAGAAAAGAAAGAGCAAGAAACTGGAAATCTGTCTGAAAATATAATGAAAGAAAGCTTCCCTAATTTGGTGAAGGAAATAGACATGCAAGTCCAGGAAGCTCAGAGAGTCCCAGTTATGATGGATGCAAAGGGGCCCACTCCAAAACACATCATTATTGAAAGGCCAAAGGTTAAAGATAAAGAGAGACTCTTAAAAGTGTAAGTAGTTACAGGAAGGTTGCCAGATACAAGGGAGGTTAGGGGAAATGGGTAAAGAGGTGAGGGGATTAAGGAGTACAAATGGGTATTTACAGAGTAGCTTTACATGGGGATTTAAAGTACAGTTTTGAAAAGAGAGTATTCAAAGAATTTACACGCATGACCCATGGACATGAGCAATGGTGGGAAGGTTGTCTGAGGGAGTGGGAGTGCTGGGTGGAGAAGAGCAAAGGGGAAAAAATCAGGACAACTATAATAGCATAATCAATAAAAAAATTACAAAAACAAGTGCAATGTATAAGTCTTAAGTGGTTCCTAAAGAAAAAATATTGTAAATGAATTTTTGGGGACTTCTGGCCAAGATGGAGGCATAGGTAGACATACTGTGCCTCCTCACACAACCAAAATTAGAGCAACAATAATGTAGAAACAAAATAACAACCAAAACTGACAAAATTGAACTGTAAAGAAGGTGGACAACCAAGGAGATAAAATAGACACATCCATCCAGACAGGTAAGTGAGGCAGAGTCTGGTGGCCCAGCAGAGATGGGTCGCCCCACAAAAAGTGGAGGCACTGGGTGCGAAAAGCACCTTGGGCATGTAGGCTGCGGCTGGCAATTGTGAAGGGGGACATGGCATGCAAGGTGGCTGAGTGGGCAGCCCCACATTTGAGCGCAGATAGCTGGGGAACGAGACATACCA
>PVKM010047680.1:0-11360 GCA_004027735.1 Carollia perspicillata
GGTGACTGATGTGCTTCTGAGTCACCTGCGTCCTCACTCTTTGCTGCTCCTGGCCCTGCCGACGCTGCGTGGTGCAGCACCCCCCCGGCCGCAGGGCTGGCTTCCCGGTTTCTGCTCTCGGCTCCCCTCCCTGGTGGCAGGGTGCAGGGCATGGCTCTCCTGGGGTCACCCCATGGATGGTGTGCATGCCTCAGCATGGTCACACTTTCTGAGAGTCGAGCTCCTACCCTTGTGTGGTGCCCCTCTTTATCTCTAATAATTTTTCCTGTTCTGGATCTGAAATCAGTCCAGCCAGTCCAGCTTTCTCTTCACTTTTGCCCCCTGGTGCGTCTTTGTCCATGCCTTTGCCCTCAACCTACCCTACTCCGTACGTTTAAGGTGGGTGTACTGTAGTCAACATACAGTCAGGTGTGTTTTTAATTGGTGTATTTAGGCCATTCACACTTAACATGCTTATTGGTGGTGTTGAAGTAACACCCAGTGTTTGGACCTGCTCTTTTTTCTTTGCATTTGCTCTGTTTCATATTTCTCCCTACTTTTCCTCCCTTCTCTGGTTTTCACTGAGCGTTTTATACAGTTCTGTCTTCTCTCCTCTTAGTTCATTATTCATCCTCCTTTTAAGACTGTTTCTTTGACTGCTGTTCAAGATGGAGGCGTAGGTAAACACACTTTGCCTCCTTGCACAACCACGGAAAGAATTACAACTAGACCTCAAAACAAGGAACACTCAGAGCCATCAGAAAATCGACAGTATGGAAGTCCGACAACCAAGGATTTAAAGAAGCCACATTCACCCAGATGGGTAGGAGGGGTGGAGACACGGTGTGGCACTGAGAAGCGGTGGTGGTGGCAGAACAGGAGTCCCACTTTCACGTGTGGTGGGTAAAAATCGGGAGGGACACTATGGGAGGGAGTGATGCCAGCCCCAGGGAGTGAACGCGGCCCAGGGTTCCGGTGCCAGGAAGATAAATCCTGTAACTTCTGGCCGTAAATACCACTGGGGGTTGGGGTGGTGGAAGATACCACTGGATTTTTAGGAGACGCTGCTAAAAGGGCCTGCATGGTCTTAAAACGTATGCAGACCCACCTTCCCTGGGATTCAGCACCAGAGCAACAGCTGGAAGGGCACCAGTCACACAGGGCGAGTGACAGGCAAACCTCCAGCAGCCAGGCAGCGGTGTTGTCTCCTCTCCGACCCCTCCCCTCACACGGAGCCACAAAGCAGTGAAGCGGGTTGCTCTGTCCTGGTAACTGCCTAAGGCTCCACCCCGCACAATTTACAGGTGCCTTTTCTACACTAGGCCACGCTACTAACACAGGGAGTCAAAGCAGCTCTACCCAATATACAGAAACACACAGGGAGGTTGCCAAATTGAGGAGACAAAGAAATGTGGCCCAAATGAAAGAACAGAACAGAACCCTAGGCAAGGAAATAAACAAAACAGAGATAACCAACCTGTCAGATGCAGAGTTCAAAACACTGGTGATCAAGATACTCAAAGAACTCACTGAGTATGGCAATAGCATAAAAAAGACCCAGGAAGAAAGAAAGGTAACATTAAGTGAAATAACAAAAAACCCACAGGGAACCAACAGTGGAGGGGACGAAGCTGGGATTCAAAATTAATGGTTTGGAACACAAGGAAGAAAAAAACAGTGAACCAGACCACAAGAAGAAAAAGGAATTTTTTAAAAAGAGGGTAGAATAAGGAGCTTCTGGGACATTTCTAAACGTACCAACATCCAAATCACAGGTGCCAGATGGAAAAGAGGAAAAACAAGAAACTGAAAACTTATTTGAAAAAATAATGAAGGAGAACTTCCCTAATTTGGTGAAGGAAATAGACATACAAGTCCAGGAAGCTCAGAGACTCAGAAGCAAGTTGGACCCAAAGAGGACCACTCCACAACACATCGTGATTAAAATGCCAAAAGTTAAAGATAAAGGGAGGATCTTAAAGCAGCTAGAGAAAAGGAGACAGTCACCTACAAAGGAGTTCCCATCAGACTGTCACCTGATTTCTCAAAAGAAACCTTGCAAGCAAGAAGCGGCTGGAAAGAAGTATTCCAAGTCATGAAAGGCAAGGACCTACATCCAAGATTACTCTCTCCAGCAAAGCTTTCATTTAGAATGGGAGGGCAGGTAAAGTACCTCCCAGATAAGGTCAAGTTAAAGGAGTTCATCTTCACCAAGCCGTTATTATACAAAATGTTAAAGGGGCTTATCTAAGAAAAAGAAGATAAAAAATAAGAACAGCAAAATGTCAACAAACTCACAACTATCAACAACCAAACCAACCCCCCGAAAAAACCCCCCAAAGGCGAAGCAAACAACTAGAACAGGAGCAGAATCATAGAAATGGAGATCACATGGAGGACTATCAGTAGGGAGGGGGAGAAGGAGGGAAAGGTACAGGGAATAAGAAGCATAATTGGAAGGTACAAAACAGACAGGGGGAGGTTAAGAATAGTATGGGAAATGGAGAAACCAAAGAACTTACATGTGTGACCATGAACATGAACTAAGGGGGGGTTGCCGGAGGGAAGGGGGGTACCCAGTGGAGGGGGGCAAAGGGAGCAAATTGGGACAACTCTAATAGCACGATTAAGAAAACATATTTAAAAAAGTTTCTTTGTGGCTGCCCCGGGGTTTGCAGTGTACACAGTACACTGATCTGTGTTCACTTTCAAATGCCGCTGGGGCACCTCCCGCCTGGCGCTGCTGCTCAGCACGGGCCCAGCTCTAGGTCCCCGCTGGTCCCGTCGCCATGCCAGCACGTAGCTGTCTCACTCATACGTGTGCATCTTCACCCCACACCCCGTTGCTGTTGCCGTGTTGAGCAAATGGCTGCTTTTCCACCTCCGCCGTTGGTAGGTGTGCAGTCCAATTGGGTACAGTGCAGCCGCGCTGTTTTGTCCCACAGCACGGGCCCCTGGTGCCCACCACACACCCGTGCAGACACATTTTTTGGATCCGTCTAGAGCAGCGGGAGGTTCCCTGCATCGTCACTCAGTCCTTCTCCGCCAGGGGGTGCTGCACGCACCGATTCCCTGGCAAGGCACAGTGGCCAGGGTCCCTTCCTCTATGTTGGAATTGCCCAGATCTGATGAGATGCAGTTCCCATCTTGTCATTTAAAAAACGTGCTCACCTGTTTTCAGACATTATTCCCGCACGTGCATATAAACGCCGTCTTGCTCATTCCAAGAAAAGAAGGCGGACGAGATCTCTTTAGGGCCCTGAGTCAGGAGGCATCGCACTCACCCCATCTGGGTGCTCGGTCCAGCAGGGCCGAGGCCACCCACCCTCTGCCAGCTCTGCTCCTGCTCCGTGACGGGCCACCTGTGGATGGTCCTTCACCTGGAGCGAGTCACCTGGCCTTGTCCTGCTGTCCCAGGTGCCGTTCACCCTCCACACTCCCTCTCAGGTTGCGACCCACGCACTTGCCCCCCACCGCCAGCCCTCCCCTGGGGGGCACCACCACTCAAGGTACCCCTCCTCTCCCAGGGCGATGACCTTCACATGCATCTTGGCTGGGCTGTGGCCCCCAGGTGTCCCATCGGACACCCTTCTGGAGGCTCTGTGCAGCTGCTGCCGGGTGAGGCGAGCCTCTACTGCAGCTGGTGGCGAGTTCAGCCTGCAGTGGGCCTTGCCCTGCCAGTTGAAGGCTTCAAGGAAAGGACGGGTCTGCTCTGAGGAAGGGCTCTGCCAGCAGCTGGCCTTGGGGCTGGAGCTACTGCATCAGCCCTCCCCGGTCCCCACCTGCAGGTCAGCTCTGCGGTTTTGGGGCTTGCCCGCCTCCGTGCATGCCAGTCCCTTAGAACCTGTCTCTCTCCTCCCTCCCTGTCTGGCCCCATGCGCGCACATGCAGACACGGGGGCTGACTTCTGAGGAAATGCGTTGTCAGCCGATTTTGTTGAGTGAGCATCAGGGGCACTTGTACACACCTAGATAGGCAGCCCGTTGTACACTGGGGCTGGTGGCGCGGACAGGCTCCTGCTCTGGGGGGCGGCCCTCGCAGGAGGTGAGTGAGGAGATGGTGAGGTCAGGGCTGCTCCTGGCACTCACCTCTCTGGAGGCTGCTGGCGTGTAGACCTGCCTTGTGGTGGCCTCGGAACTGGCAGAATGGCAGCAGGGCCCAGCCCACCCCCTGCTGCTGAGACGGCAGTGCCAGGTGCGCCGTGGGCAGCAGAGCGCGGCGTCCCAGCACGGATCTCAGGAGGGCAGGCCAGCTGCCTCGGACTGAGCTGGAGGGAGAAGGGCTCTCGTGTGGCGTGTTCCCCGAACATCCCTGAACTGAAGTGAGAGCCGATGCGACGTGGAGAAAATGGTTTTGTGTCTGAAATCGATGTGGGTTTCCAGTGTGGCAGTTGGGCACTGTGGAGGAAGCCATTTCCTGGGCAGCGAGGGCCCCAGAGTGGCAGACCCTGGGGTGGAGTCTGTCTGATGGGCCAGGCACGCTGCCCAGGCCCGGCTGACCCCGCGGACATGCTCCAGGCTGCCAAGCGCACTTCTCAACCTGAGTCACCCCCGGCACACGGCCCACACCCCCCATTCACGGGAGATAGACCGATCTCACACTGGTCATTCATGACAACTGCAGAGCAAATGGTGACGTTTCCAGAACTGTTGGGATGCCCTGGTTCTCCTGCAGTCTGGCAGGGACACCCGGTCCCCATCCCCCCTCCACCCCCCGTCCCCCCACACCGTCCCTGCTGGTGTCAGGCTCTTCTTTCTCATCCTGACCTGTCTCCCTGTCCTTTTGGCCCTGGAGTTTCTTTTCCTTCCCGTCTTTCTCTCTCTGTTCCATCTGCCTCACTCTCCAGATCCCTGATTCATCACAGCCTGGAAACCGAGTTCTCTCCTCTGGGTGCTAGTTACTAAGCGGGATCTTTTTTCCCTTTCGTGATTTTAACACTTAAAAATTGATTTATGTTTAAATCAATGCAGAAAAAATTTTAATGCATTTAATTTATTTTGGGAGTGATTTCTTTTTTCCCTCTTTATTGACAGAAAAAAAATTTAAGAAAGCCCCCAGGACGTCACTGCTCCACGTGGGAGTTGATCGTGGTGAGCCTCCTTCAGTGAGGTGAGGGTGACGCACCCTCCACTCTGCGACGCACGTGGGCAATGAGTGCCACCGAGGTCCCCGTGTCCATTTCCCTGCATCCAAACCTGGGGAGTTTCCAGGGTAAAGAGCCTCTGATGTGGTTGACGCCAGGCGTCCAGACGCCCTTGTGTCCACGTCTTCTGACCTCCAGCCCTCCTGTCCAGTGGCTCAGAGAAACAGTGATTTTACTGAGTTGCTTCCCACTTCTATGGCTGTGTTTGTCCCACAGGAATGGTTCTGTGCATCAGACTTCCGTCACTGCTTCCTGTGTATCCACAGGCTAAACCAGCCAGGACATTCGCGTGGTTTTCCGGTCCTTTCTTACTCGATGGCCAGTCTCCCCCCCACCGCCCCCTGCCCAGTTTTATTGCCTTTATCGCCCCTTTCATTCCAACAAGCTGGCACATTTTACTCTGCATACCTGTAACAATAACCAAAAAAACCCTCCCAGTTGACAACACGGGCGGAGGTCTTTGTGACTCTGGGTTAGGAATGCTTTCTTGGGTGCTGCACCGAAAGCGCGCACCGTGAGAGACAGCACTGATGAACTGAACTGCGTCAAAGTAGAACTGCCCTCCCCAGGAAGAAACAATCAGAGGCGGAGGAAAGACGCACACAGGAGAGGCTGTGCAGCCCGGGCATTTGCAGACAGCCAGTTCGGAACCTGTAATGAAATCTCCAAACTCAGCAGCAGGGAAAGAAACAATGTAGTTTAAAAAGCTGCAAGGGTTTGAGCAGAGGCTTTGCCGACTACTGTGCAGGGATGACAGATCAGCACGTGCAAAGAGGTAGGACACGTCTGTCATTGGGGACATGCGGATTAGAACCGCAGGGAGACACCACTGTTAGAATGGCGAAAACGTGAAGGCGGACCAACAAACAGGCTGTGACAGTACTGAGTGTCGGTGGGAATGTGCAGCCTCTGTCCCCCGCCCTCCACACCTGCCCGTCCTACAGGCGGGGCACAGAAGAGCTTGGCAGTTCCTTGAGGAGTGCAGCGGGGGCTGTGCAGCACACGGGTGCCCGCTCCTGCAGAGATGCCCCAGGGGGGAAGTTTTGATCACTTATAAACCTGCCCATGACGGACGCATCTAGTGGTTTCATTCATAACTGCCCTGGACAGGACCAACCCTGTGTCCTTACGGTGGGGGTGGGCTGAGCGACTCTGGCCCGTCTGTGTGGGGCCCAGGCTCAGCAGGCACGGGGCTGGCCTGAGGTGCTGTGACTCTGTTCAGAGGACCTCCAGTGGGGTGGGGGCACCGCTCTCCCACTTTGCCCGCCATCTCTCGGCTCTCATGCAAGTCTGCTGGCTCTGTGCCACGGGTTGAGGTTTCAGGAAGTTTCTTCTGCCCTGTTGGGGTTGCAAGTGCGCCTTGGAAAAGGGACTGATTTTGGTAAGAAGCTTGAACGTTTTCCAGCTTTCAGTGCATCTCCCCCTCCTCGGCCACCTCTCCCCAGTCCGATGTGTTTGGGGCGCCACGTCCTTTCCTTGCCAGCAGCGCCCGTGCAGGGTGGCTGCACGCTGGGTGGGCAGGGGCTCAGCATGGGTGAGCCTGGCTCTGGGGTGGGGCCCGCCCTGGAGGAGGGGCTGCGGCTGGAGGGTGCCACCCAGCCAGCTCCGCTCTGCACTGGCGGGGCCCCAGGGAACCTTGCAGACGGGTGGGCCGTGCCCCGGCCTCACTGTCGGCCGACCAGGAGGAGCCAGTCCCCTCTCCGTTGGAGTGCAGGGAAGGCGTGTGTGTTCAGGGCTGTGCCTCCCCAGGTGCGTCAGTGGGCGGACGAGTGTCTGTCCCCGGGGTGGGGCCGTGTGAGGATGGTCATGAGGGGCAGGTGGCCAGGCTGTGCCCCTTCTGAGGCCCATCCATTCTGGTTATGGACTTGGACAGTGCGGATGTGTCCCAGAGGGTGGCCTCTCCTGGAAGCTGAGGGTTTCCGGTCAAGCGTTCAAGTGGCTTCCTCTATGGTCTGGCCTTTCTGAACTGACTCAGACCCGCAAGCCACTCAGACCACAAAACAGGAAGCCACTTCCAGCTGCCCAGGTCGAAGTCCTTCCCCAAGCCCAGTGGGCCCCGGGGCCCTGGCAGCCCCTGTGGGCGGCGCTCTCATGAGTGGCTCCAGAGGAACCGGGGAGGGGGGCACGGTAGCACTTGCTGGGCTGCCTGCCTGCCTGCCTGGACAGGGTGGCTCCCCAGGCAGGGTCATAGGTGGGCTCTCCCCACCGGCCCAGCGCGGCCTGGACGCGAGGCAGGCTCCCAGGAGCCGCTGTTAGGCGGCCGGTCAGGGTTCCTGCAAAGCCAGGTGCAGGAGTGACCGACCCCGCTGAGGCTGAGGCTTGGGAGCAGGCCCTGCTCCCCCCCAATTTCCTTGTGTTCCCTCCCACTTTCAGTGGGGGCTTGTGTGAGTGGGGGAGGTCTGTTAAAAGGTGGAGCTAGCCCAGCTCTCACTTCCAGGAAGACGACTTTCCTCGTCTTCTCCTGCGGGCTGCAGCCACGTGGGGGTCCTTGGCTGTAGACGTGGGTCAAGGGCACCTGGCTAGCCAGTGACCTCTGACCTCCAGCTCAGTGTAAAAAGACTTGTTAGTCTAGAGCTCACGCCCTTGGTGTCACCTCACAGGAGACCTGGTGGGAGGGGCGCTGTGCAGAAAGGAGAGTGAAGGCAGCAGGGCGGGTTCTGGGGCTCGATGCCCCCAGGACACCCCTGCCCTCCCCGGGCCCTCTCTCCACTGGCTTCCATGCAGAGTGGCATTGCTGGGGCAGGTTTGTGCAGCGGGACCGCTCCAGCAGCCGGGGGTGCAGGGCCCTCCTGCCTGGACTGACCCCTGGGGAGGTGGCCAGTGGCCCGGTGTCTGGACCTGGGGAGTCATAGCAGAGCGACGCTGCCTCCGTCGCCCAGAGGTGACTACCCTTGTGGCGGCTGGGGCTGCGGGGGCGGGGGCTAACTATGCAGGGTATGATGTGACTCCACAGGGGGTTTGTGACCGTGGAAACAAAATGAGTTATAAAATATAGAAAAGCCATTTATTTTGTCTTACGATCTAAAATTCAAACTAAAGACTACTTTTGATGTTATTCTACTTTAGGGAACCAGTTCCTTGGAAGAGTAAATATTTAACATAGATTTTTTTTACCTTTTACATTGTTGATTTCAATTTGTAATTAGTCAATTTCCAGGGTGCTCCCGAATGTTTACAGAACTCACCGAGTTCTTCCAAAGGGAGTAGGTGGTGTTTGCACCCCGATCGGTGCTGCCAGACCGCAGATGTGCTATGTTAGAATGAGAATAGACTGGCCTGGCTTGTTTTCGGTGACTGGGTGTCCTGGGGCTGGGGGTGGGGGCCCCAGTAGGGCAGGCACGGGAAAGAAGGGCACACGCCTGCTGTACCCCAGGGAGGCTCCCGTGTACTGTCAGGAGTGGGGAGGTGGCCACACCAGCCAGTCAGTTGGGTGAAGGTGTAGAGGTTCCAACAGCCGCATCCACGCCCTGTGGCCCACCTGGGTGGTGTATGCCAGGCCAGGTGAGCGGAGGGCCAGGGACCCCAGGCTGGTGGGAGGTGCAGACTGGACAGAGCATTGTGGGGTTTGGGGGACCGTTCTGTGGTGTAGGGCCACCCGGACCAGGTGGTGTTCAAAACAGTTCACGCAGGCTGTGATTTTACGCCTGCCCTCCCTGCCCTAACAGGCAGCTTAGCCGGCCAGGTTAACTGGGGCATGAACTGCCTTCCAGTCAGTGGCCTGCCCAATTTCCTGGGCTCTGAGTGAGGCCAGGCCTTCCCCTCAGGGCACGGATCGTGGTGACCAGACATGGTCAGCGTTTGCTGGGCTGCTTTTCCGGGTTTCCGGAGGGTTCAGGGCTGCTATGCAGAACGGAAGCCATGCTCCAATGTAAACCTTGTGCCCTCCGTGGCAGGGGTCAGAGGCTGTGGCCCTGCCCTCCTCGCTGTCCCCGAACGACCTTTGTTCCCACATCTGCGCTCCCCACCCGTTCACGTCGTCTGCACAGGGAACCGAGTTTAGGGGTCTCTACAGCCTTGGGGATGACGGGTGTGAAATGCTGGTCGGGCAGGGGTGCTGATGTGGGCCTGCTGCCAGTGCCTGAGGGCGGTGTGCCAGCCGCAGCCAGCCGCCCTCCCACTGCCCCGGTGGTTGGTGATGGGGGGCTGGCTGTGCCCTGGCTTTCCTACCTGCCTGAGGGCTGGGGCACCTGGTGGGAAACATCCCCTCTGGCTGAGCAACTGCATCCCGCCGTGGTGGGCCCTGCACACGTGGCTGAGCCTCCCCCCTGAGCTCCAGCCACCCAGGCTTCCCCTCAGCACCCCCCAGGGACCGCCTCTTTCCCACCTCAGGGCTTTGCAGGAAGTGGCCTGTCCCACCTCTGTCCCCAGCCTAGGCAGCCCATCCTTCCCCATCACCCCCATTCACTGCTTGGCCCATCATTGTCACCTTCCTGGCTCTCAGTGCATGACAGAGCTGCCAGCCCAGCATTTCTCGGAGTGTCACCTGACAAGCAGGTGGTGGAGTGGGGTGTCCCCCCAGGGGACAGGTGCTGCTGGCTGTGGGCACCACCGGGTCATCATGGGTGGGTCAGGGGCACAAGGGCCAGATGGAGCCAGCAAGGCCTGGGAGAGCTGGTCTGGTGGGGGCGTGGCTGCAGGGAACCCAGGTGGCTGCCGGCCCCTGCGTGGGCAGCAGGCCAATGACGGCAGTGAGAGCGAGAACCGAAAGCTGTCTGGGGGCGTGGCTGGTGCCGGTGAGTCTATTCAGAGCCTGGAGTAGCGGAGGGACAGTGTAGCCTAACACAGGCGGCGAGTCCGGACCTGAGCTCTCCCTGCTCCCACGTGGGGCTCTCTGTGCCGCCTCGGAGGCTGGTCAGCGGACTGACTGTGTGCTGGTGGCTGTGCCGCACCCCCGCCCTTGGCTGCCCTTCCCGAGAGGGCAGTGGCGGCGCCTGCTGGCGTGCTTGATCACAGCTGCTTCCAGCACCGCTTTGTCGGCGTCACCACGGCGTGTGTTCCTCCACCCAGTGCTTCCCTAGGTACAGTGGACCTCGGGGACCCGGGGTCGGGCCCCCGCTGCTCAGGGGGCTGGGCTGCAGACTCGCCATCGACTCTCGAGGGCCGAGAGGGCCCGCTGTGGGCGGCTGCCCGCATTGGAATCCGGGGAGAAAAGCAAGCCTCAGAGAAGCGCGTGCGCCACGTCCCTTCTGCTGCAGCACAAGCAGGGCAGCCCCTCTAGATGTGCGGGAGGTGGGGCAGGCGTAGGGCTGCAGTGGGAGCGGCAGTCTTGTTCATCGTCTCGTTTCCACAAGAACAAGTGTATTCCCCCCACCCTGTAGTTGCCCGAATAGCACACAGTTATGTCTCTGAATGAGGAGAAAAGCACAGACACTGTTCTGTGACCCCTCATCATGGTGACCTGGGGGCAGGTGGGATGGTGAGGGGGGAGGGAGGAGGCAGGCGAGTTCTGTGAAGTTGTGTGTCTGGGGATAGACGTAAACCATCATCTGAAAACTCACGTTCCAGCTGCGTTTTCCCTCCCAACCGAGGGGCGGTGGGCGGAGCACAGAGCCGGGGCCTGCATCTGGGTCGCAGTCAGTGGCTTTTTGAGCACAGATGCTCTTGGGAGCCGCGGGGATAGCAGTGGGACGTGCCCACGGTGTGTGAGTATTGTTTATGCGCAGTGGCGGAGGGCGGCTTCCACTCTGGACCGTGGCCAGGTTCCCCCAGGGCGCGTCAGGCATCTCTCTCATAGCAAAAGCCGTGGAAGAGATGGCGACAGAAAGTTGGCTCCTGTTCCCGGGTGTTTAAATGAAAACTTATGAAACAATAAGCTACACAACATAAAACAGAACACCCCCCATTTACTGGTAATTAAATGCTTAAATATTTAAATTATTCTTATCTGATGTTTACCAAATTGCTGGTAGCCGTGAGGCTATAAACACATGCCTCTCTCAGCTCCCAGATGTCCCGTGGCTTCGCCAGGCAAGTCTCAGGTTGTCAATTAAATCCCTCAGCACCGCGGTGCTGCAGAGCAAACCCCGGCTCCGCACGCCGCAGCCTGCTGGTATCAAGATTCCCATTATTAAGAAAGTAAATCTCCTTCCAGAATAAAGACATAAATATCATGTTTTTGCTAGAAAAATGATGTGGGAAGATGGTCTCCAGAGATTGTCTGTCAAACACTCTTGAAGAAACACGTCTCAGTGTGTTTATTGCAACAAACACCCTCTAAACGGAACGCCAGCTGAAGCTC
>PVKM010047681.1:0-11370 GCA_004027735.1 Carollia perspicillata
GTAAATAAATAAATACATGCACTCTTAATGTAAGTGGATGTGAACACTCTTAAATAACTTTATAATAGATATCCTGGACACTAAATCCAAGAACTAGAGTATAATCTTCTCAAGTCTATGTGATATGCTCATTGAGTTAGACCATATACTGTCATAAAATTAGTTACATTACAGTAAAAATTAAAATCTTATAGAATACGTTGTCTGTTTATACCATAAATAAATTAGAAGACAATAACAGTAAGACACTTAGAAAATCCCCACTTGATTTTAAATTAAATGACACTTGCAAATAATATCAAGTCAAAGATAATAATTACAAGGGAAATTAGAAAACATGTCAAACTAAATTATAATAAAATCACAACATAAAATATAAATGCATGATACACTGCCAGCACTGTGCTTAGAAATTTATTTATAGGTATAAATATACTTAGTCATCGAGTTCAGTCGCTTCTCTCATTTTACGTCTCCTAAACACGTGCTTTATGATTCACTGCAAAAGCTCTTTTTTTGTCAAAATTTTTACAAAGTAATGCAACCTCAAACATCTGTATTTGTTTTATAATGACACAGTATAGGTTTTTTCACTATTAAACTGTTTTTTAATGACTTCTGACCATTTATAACTCAAACCGGTGCTGAGAAGAGAAGATAAGAAGGGTCTCTCTAGTAAACACAGAGGGAAAGAATGAGTGCTGTTCCTGGTTTTGCTGATCACGGCTCCTCCGGTGTCTTCATATCATATAAGCCAGATCAGGGATTTGGGGCCAAGAGATTTGTTCAGCACAATTACCTCTAGTAGATAGACTACATAACTATGCTGAGCTGTAATTTGCAATAAATAATAAATAACAGACAAAGCCTCAAAACAGCTGAACAGCTGTCCCCACAGCTAACAGTGGAGCAAATCTTGAGGTCAGACACGAAATATAACTGGGGAGCACACACACACCCAGCTGCCAGGGCTAACAGAACACGTATCTTAACATCTGCGAGGCTGTAGCTGCCAAACCGTTCTCACAAACAGCTTTGTGTATTGACTTTAGGCCTGATAGGAATAAAATTTTGCATATTCAACACTTAGAAATAGAATGAGGAATATATCAAATTAATGTTGAAATTGTTAATGAATGACTAATGACTTTATTTTTGTCAAAGAAGAAATATATTTTTAAAATCTTAGTTATTTTGGACTATGACTATGGACTATGGCCAAGGACTATGTTTATTTATTTTTGGTTGATTTTTTTATCATCTAAACAATTGGGATAATCATTTAATATTACTTAAAGTGCCAAACTCCCATTTTGCTCAATTGTTCAATTATATTTTCACCTAGAGGCTAAACTATTTCATATATAAATACATATTATTTAAAATTATTCATTAAAAACAACTGAAAATTACTTACTCAATTGAGAGGATTTCATATATGTTATTTATTATTATTAATAATATATTTTATTGATTATGCAATTATAGTTGTCTCATTCCCCCACTTCATTCCCCTCCACCCTGCACACCCTCTCCCACCCACATTCCCCCACTTTAGTTCATGTCCATGTGTCATAAGTTCTTTAGCTTCTACATTTCCCATGCTATTCTTGGCCTCCCCCTGTCTATTTTCTACCTACCATCTATGTTACTTATTCTCTGTGCCTTTTCCCCCTCTCTACTCCTCCCACTCCCCTGTTGCTAACCCTCCATGTGATCTCCATTTCTGAAATTCTGTTCCTGTTCTAGCTGTTTGCTTAGTTTGTTTTTTGTTTTTGTTTTAGGTGTGGTTGTTAATAATTGTGAGTTTGCTGTCATTTTACTATACATGTTTTTTATCTTCTTTTTCTTAGATATGTCCCTTTAACATTTCATATAATAAGGGCTTGGTGATGGTGAACTCCTTTAACTTGACCTTATCTAGGAAGCACTTACCTGCCCTTCCACTCTAAATGATAGCTTCACTGGATAGAGCAATCTTGGATGTAGGTCCTTGCCTTCATGACTTGGAATACTTCTTTCCAGCCTTTTTTTGCCTGCAAGTTCTCTTTTGAGAAATCAGCTGACAGTTTGATAGGAACTCCTTTGTAAGTTACTGTCTCCTTTTCTCTTGCTGCTTCTAGGATTCTCTCCTTCATTTTAATCTTGGCTAATGTCATTATGATGTACCTTTGTGTGTTCCTCCTTGAGTCCCAAAGAAGTTGGACCCAAGGATTTCACATATTTTTTTTATTCTCTATCAAGTCTATAGTCTATCTAAGCAATATTAATTTGTATCTTATTGTTTGTCATTATTGGCATAACTTATGTTATTTTTGTTAAGTAAAAATACATTAACTCATGGTTGGTACAAGTGTAAATTTGTTACACACAAAAAAACCACAAACCCAAGTGAAAGATAAAATTTTGTTAAAGTATTTAATGTTCTTCAAAATATCAGATTGTAGTACATACCCCATTTTGACATATTTTCTAGCCTTCAAGTCTCTAGGTCAAACAGATGTCAACGAGATACTACAATTAAGGTGATGGCCCTGTGAGGTAACTCAAAGAGCTCCTACTTTCCCATTTCAAGGGACTTGCATGAACTCTTGGTCATACGTGAGAGTTCTAGACACTGGCGTATGCTTGCTTATCTAAATGGGCAAATACAGTCATTGGGGCAAAGCTGTGCACTTGCAGTTGTGGTTGGGGGCTGCAGTGCACTGACAATCAAATGGCCAGCCTCAAACAGGCCTGAGATTTTTGTGCTACAGGCCTGTTTCTTCTCATGAGAAGACACACTCACTATCACTTTCATATGGTGGATGCGAATGTAGATTTTGAAAATTCTAGAATTATAAGCTGTTTTGAGGTGCTACCAACTGCTGTGCATGAACATCAATGTCCCAGTTATGGAGATAGGTACTCTATGAACCATTTCCTGTTTTTTGAAAACCAGTTGAATCACATAACTGTCTTGTTATGTTCTGATCAAATATCTCTGTTTATGGTATGAATCTTTTTTTTTAATTTTAATGGTATGAATCTTTATGCAACTTGCCCTAGAAAAAGAATATGTTGCTCCTTTAAAAATCATATTTTTATTTTAAATGACTATGTCAAAATTTTGTTTAATATATCAGTTTCTTATGAATTATTTACTAACCATTTTCTTTCTTGTGTTTTCTAAAATGACGTCTGAGACTGGAAACACTGCATATGCATGCTTAAATATTAAATATAGTGAAAATCAAACTGAGAAGTCTTTTCTCTCTTATTTATCTGATTACCAATTTCCCTCATTTTTTTTGCATAAACTTTTCTTTGTTTGATGCTTAACTTACTGAATTAATATACTGAAGTTAGAAGATAGGCAATAGTAATGAGCTAAAAAGATGTCAACTAGAAAATAGTACTTACTGGAATGGAAAGACTTGTAAATAATAACTATCTAAGTTATTAGAAAGGAAACCACATAGAGGAATATTAATAAAAAATGTAAACACATAAATAATGTGATATTCATTACTGTTCTGATCTATTCTGTCACAATACTGTGGGATAGAATCTGTTATGTCTTTGAAGACATGTGTCTGTGGTAATGCTCAATAAATTATGTTGTTTTATTAATTTCAGAAACTTTGTTTTGCATACGCTGCTCTTTTTGCGTTGTTTTATTTTGAGAAAATGCCTCTGGTGAAATACCCGAAAAAATTTTTTCTACTTTTCCACCTGTTTCTATATTTCATTGATATCTCTATTTATATATAGTGTGTGTACCCACATTATGAGTTCCCTTTTCAGTATGTATTATATATATCCCTGGCTGGTATGGCTCAGTAGATTGAATGCTGGCCTGCAAACCAAAGGGTCATCAGTTCAATTCCCAGTCAGGGCACATGCCTGGGTTGCAGGTGCCCCAGTGAGGGGTGAGCAAGAGGCAAGCACACATTGATATTTCTCTTCCTCTCTTTTTCCTTCCTTTCCTCTCTCTCTAAAAATATATAAATAAAATCTTTAAAAAGTAAAAAGAAAAATATATATTATATATATTTTATGAGTGCTATGCCATTATATATAAATACTACTTTCTATCTTTTGTTTTTTCAGTTTCTTAATTACACATGTCTAGGAGAGAAGTGTTATTGTTTTTATTTTAATGTACTTACCATAATTTACAACTTTTCTATTTTTACTGCACTTTTTCATTTTAAAAATATTATCACATATTCCAAGGTATTGAAATGATTTCATTTTAGAATTGAAATAATCTCATTTTCAGGTGTTTTTATATTTTTCCTTTCAATGTGTATCTCTAATACACATGGAATGGGTTTTTGTTGATAGTATGATGTTGTGACAAAGATTGTTTCCATATATATATATATATATATACACCCAATTGTGATATTATTTGGAAGGAGTGTAATTTAGCTTTTACTGGACAAATTGTGTTTTTAGTCCTCACCTGACACATTTCTACATGGTTCCTGAACTATAAGAGCAAAGTATAATCAGAAATACCTACTGAGAGAGTAAAAAGCAAGTTTTAATAAGCTCAGTAACAGATTAGATAAAACTGATCTTCCAAAACTCTTAACATAAAGCTGTGAACTGGCCATCTATAGTCTTTATTATGTTGAGGTATGTGCCTTCTGAAACCAGTTTGTTGAGATATTTTATTGTAAAGGGATGTCAAATTTTGTCAAAAGTTTTATCTGCATTGATTGAGATGATCACATAATTTTTACCTTTCATTAATGTGATGTATCAAAAGTATTGATTTGTGTATGTTGACTCATCCTTGCCTCCCAGAGATAAATGCTTATCATGGTGTGATGTCGATGTGGGGTAGCTAATATTTTGTTGACTATTTTTAAGTCTATATTAATGAGGAATTTTAGCCTGTATTTTTTTCTTGCAATGTCATTATATGTTTTTGTATCAGAATATGCTGATCTCAAAAATTACTTTGCGAGTATTCTTTCTGCTTCAATGTTTTTTGAAAGAGCTTAAGAAAGATTAACATTATTTCTTCTTTATGTCTTTGGCAGTAATCAGCAAAACCATCCGGTCCTGAGATTTTCTTTTTTGGGAGACTTTTGAATACTAATTCAATATCCTTACTCATCATTTTCTGTTCAAATATCTTATTTCTTTATAATTAAGTTTTACTAGATTATATGTTTCTAGAATTTATCCTTTTTTGTTATTCCATTTGTTGGTATATAATTATTCATAGTATTTGTATGGTCTCAATTGTATCCTCTTTCATTTTTTATTTTATTTATTTGAGTTTTCTCACTTTTTGTCTTAGTCTATCTAAAGATTTGTCAACTTTGTTTATCTATTCAAAGAACCAGGTCTTAGTTTTGTTAATATTTTCTTTTTTTTTCTGGTTGCTATTTTTTTTTTTTGAGAGTTTGGACTTCATTTTTCTTTTTCTCTTTCCTGGGAGTTTAAAGTTAGGTTATATATTTTTTATCTTTGTTTTTTCTTGATATAAGCATTTATCAGCATAAACTGTCCCCTTATAATTGCTTTTGCTGTATTCTATAAGTTTTGTCATGCTGTTTTTCCATTTGTATTTGTTTTAATACATTTAAAATTTTTAATTAATGGTTGTTTGAGTGTATGTTTAATTTCCATACATTAGTGAATTTTTCAGTTTTCCTTTTGCTATTGTTTTCTAGTTCTATACATTATGACCTAACATGACATAACCTAAAAAATGTCCCATATGTACTTGAGAAGAATGTCTAACTTGTTGCTATTAGGCGGGGCGTTCTGTATACATTTATTAGTTTTAGTTGGCCTGAAATATAGTTCAAGTCAATGTTTCCTTATTGATTTTCTACCTGGATGATTTATCCGCTGTTGAAAGCAGGGTATTGACATTCCCTGCTATTACTGAATTGCTGTCTATTTAGTTGTTCCAATGTTAGGTACATATATATTGACAATTTTTACATCCTCTTGATTAATTAACCCCTTCATCATTCTATAATGATCACCTTTGGCTCTTGTTACATTTTTTGACTTAAAGTCTATTTTGTCTGGTATAAATATAGATACCCCTGCTCTCTTTTCATGTACCTTTTCCCCAAATTTTATTTAGTTATCTGCATGTAGTTTACTGAATTACTAATAAGATTATTTTAAATTATTTGTCATGTAGTTAATAGACATCCATCTCTTTAGGGCCAGTCGTTGGAATTTTTATTAGTTTCCTTTGTTGGTGTCATGTTTCTTGATTAGTCATGATCCTTGCAGCCTGCATTGGTATTTGCACTTTTCAGGAAGTAGGCACCTCTTCCAGATTGTCTAGACAGGATTAGG
The DNA here is from genome assembly GCA_004027735.1 of Carollia perspicillata. NCBI lineage: Eukaryota > Metazoa > Chordata > Mammalia > Chiroptera > Phyllostomidae > Carollia > Carollia perspicillata. Next base: position 6,322 of record PVKM010047681.1, read on the forward strand.
CAGGTAAACTCCTTAATAGTCAGCTCATTCAGAGAACCCAGGTGGGCTGTCTTTTGGTGCCCATGGGTGGTCTTCTGCTGGAGTCTGTGAGTGGATAGGTCTTCCCATCAGGAGATGGGAAGCCCTGGTACTTGAATGCACTGCAAAAAAGCTGCTGCCTGGGTTTTCAGGGGCAGAACTGGTTTCTGGATTCAAAGGGCAACCAGGACCTTAAGACTACTTACTGGGAAGGGCTTGGCCTCTGGGTCCATAGAGCCAGTTTTGTACTGGAACAGGCCAAGAGCCTGGTTTCAAGGAACCTCCTGGGCATGTGGGAACTGGCACATACCAGGACATGCCAGGGCCCTAGATTCATGGGAGTCTATAGGATACCTGGTGCCATGGAACTACCAGGGGCACACTAGTGCTCACAGTGAATATGGCACTTGTCACTCACTCCCATGGGGTAAATGTCTCTCTTGTTAGGCTCTGGGCTCCTGGCCTTGAGAGAGGGGTGATGGAAATAATGTGAATCTATTTTTTTTTACCTTCTTCAATGTGTCTTTTCTTATTTTTTTTGCTTCATTCGCATGTTGTAATCTCACACTTGAAATTCTAGCTTTTATAAAGGTTTTTTTTTTAATTTGGATATTTATTCAAATTGATATTTCTGAGGACAGGCAACTAGAAATTTCTATATTACCATGTTTCTCACTTTAATTAAACTAATAATTTCAATATACTTGAATCACGAACTATTTCCTTTGTAGTTTATTCTTTATTTATTTCTTATTGAAGGTCATAAAAATATTTTACATTTACTTTTGTAGGAAGAAAGAAGAGGTCTGAAAGAGTAGATAAAAGAATGAAGCTGAAGAAAAGAATTAATATATTTAATTCATTTAAAAATGTATTTCTTTACTTATAAGAAAAAAATAAAGACTTTACATTTTTTCTCAATTTAAGGATAAATTTACCAAATATTTCAGACTATTATATTTATGTTTCAGTGTGTATTTGATTATGTGGTGTTTTAGTTGATAGTTTGTCATATGTGAAATATATATGATTTGTATTTTCTCTTGAGAGCTGAAACACATTGCTGAATCACTAAGGAAAAACTGGGGTGTATACTGATACTTCAGGTTCAAACTATGATATTTATCAATGCTTTGGCATAAGAAGTATAAATCCTAAGTAATTTATTATTATTTGAAACCTATGAACTTTCCTTGAAATAATTTTTAAATAATTCTATTAATATAAATATTACAAAGATATACCTTTTCATGTTGTCTAGGTTTATTATCTTTGTCCATTAAATATATATGTATGTGTGTATATAAATATATATACATATATTTATTTTTATAGAGAGAGGAAGGGAGGGAGAAAGACAGGAAGAGAAACATCAATGTGAGAGAGAAAAGTTTATTGGCTGCCTTCTGTATGCATTCCAACTAAGGAGTAAACCCACAACCCAAGAATGTACCCTGACCTGGAATTAAGCCTGCAACCTTTCCATGTCCAGGAAGGCAGGCGACCAACTCAGCACTATGGCCAGGGCCCATTAAATAAATCTTTATTTCATGTTGTCCTTAACTACTCTAAAGGAACTAAATTCACGTAGTGGAAATTCCTTGTGAAACATTTTTGTCAAAATGGCCTTTTATTAAAACCATGACCCTCATTATAATGTGAACACTGAAGATTTTGAAATAAACATGCAGAAAGCTTCAACACTTTTTTTCTATTTTTTATTACTATGTTTATAAATTCATGCTACCTTTTTCTTTCTTTGTACCTCTCAGATCCACAGTCTTGGAATTATAGCATGATATGAGGGAAAGAAAAATATATATTTATTTAAGTAATAAGACTGATGCTCCTGGGCAAGGACAATAGTGGGAATTGAATTTGGGAGAAGGGGATGGACAAGGCAGGGGAAAATAATGGGGGGGAAACAAGGACAACTGCAATTGAACAATAATATATTTTTTTTAATTTTAGTTGTTGTTCCAGTACAGTTTTCTGTCTTTTACTCCTATCCCATTCCACACCCCCAGTGCTCCCCACCTCCCTCCCATTTGCACCCCCCTTAGTTTTTGTCCCTATGTCCTTTATAATTTTTAAAAAGGAAGACCAATCCTCAAAATCTTTTACCAAATTATTGTTGTTGTTTACATTAAAAAAATATCATGAACTATTGTGGCAGACATTGTTTTGAGAGTAACTTATAGAAATATCTTCTAATTAAATTTTTGTGTCCTGGCTGGTATGGTTCAAAGGATTGAGCGCTAGCCTGTAAACCAAAGGGTTGCCATGTTTGCTTCCCAGTTGGGGCGCACACCTGGGTTGCAGGTCAAGTCCCTTGTGGGGGGCACATGAGAGGCAACCACACATTGACATTTCTCTCCCTCTCTTTCTCCTTCCCTTCCCCTCTCTCTAAAAATAAATAAATAAAATATTTTTTAAATTGGTATGTTTCACAAATAACTGTTTTGGTTGAATTCTCATATATAAGCATCATACAAAAACAGTTTAGGTTCAAGGTACATTAACAGATAATAAATAGAGAAAATCTATATAGAGAGAATTGGAAGATTTTTAAGCAAGACGGAAGGAAAAAAGAAAGAAAATATTAGAGTTATAGATAATCTAAGTAAAAATGTAGACCAGCAGCCTTGTTTCACTGTGCCAGCAATAGCTGACACGTGCATCAGAAACAGAGCTATTAGTACTTGGCAAGCCTACTTACTGACTGATAACATTCCAAATTAGGGTTTAAGGGCTAGTTGTAAGTTCAATGAAGAGTATCATATATAAAACAATAATTTAAAAGACCTGTATAATCTAAATAATAATAATAATAGTCTATAACTATCTAAAAAGCACACAGTTATTTAAGAAATTCTGATTTCTCTGAATTTTTCTGAATGAAAAAGGGAAAGTAAAGAATAATATTGATAAGCAATAGTATAAACAAAAGCAAGACAAAACATGATTTTAGGTCAGAAGACCACTTTCACTGGAAACAATAACAATGAGGTTGCTATGGTTTTGATATTATTTTAACATATTCATTATATGTAAAATAAAATACCTAGACATATAAGAGATATCACTGATTTTCAATTTCTGTAAATGATATAAGACTTTCAGAGGATCCTCAGCTTTATTTCCTAAAATACAAGTGATGTGATTTTAGATAAATGATAAAACCTCAGATTTTAGATATACTCTTTAGTGGTGGTGATTAGTTTTAAGATTTATACTGCTTAAAATATATATCTAGGAAGTCTATTTAAAGTAAAAGTAACATAGTTTTTCTACATAATACTTACAGTTTCAAGAATATTTTTGGGTAAATACTGTTTAGCATTAGGGCCTACATCAGAATACAAGGATACATTTGAATTTTACTATATTTTATACTATGTATTCATGTGAATAATGTATACTTCCTGAATTAAGTATATTAATGAGATGTGATTTATTTATTTTTGTTAAATCATTTTATTGTTATTCAAAGGCTTTCTTTTCAATGGTACATTATGTGAGCCTTATAAAGTTCAGTTGCTAAAAGAGAAATATAGTTCCAGTGTTCATATGAAGAACTTTTGCAGGGCTTCAATCTCAATATCAAATATTCAACAACCTCTTAGCCCTTATGATGTAGCAAGTCATCTCATCATGAATTTCAATTCCTGTGTGTCCCGAAGTTCCCATTCTGACTGAAGCTCTCAGGCAAGCAAGATTTAAGAGTGTATTGTTCAAGCCCTGGCTAGTGTAGCTCAGTGGATTGAGCACGAACTTGTGAAGCAAAGGGCCGCAGGTTTGATTCCCAGTCAGGGCACAAGCCTGGGTTGCAGGCCAGGTCCCCAGTAGGGAACACATGAAAGGCAACCACACATTGATGTTTCTCACTCTTTCTCCTTCCCTTCCCCTCTCTCTAAAAATAAAAATAAATAAATAAAAATCGTGCTTAAAAAAAAAGACTATATTGTTCAGTTTCAAGGAGGCAAATTTTTCACCTCCTTTGTGTCCTAAACTATTAGAAGAATATCAGAAGGGTGCTATGTGTTCCTCCAATGCCTTACTGTGGTTTGCTGAAATATTTCCTCTCATGTTGATTTATTGTCACCCTGGTCCAAATTTTCCCAAAAAGTCTTCTAGCAATTACCAAACTATGTGATAGATACATGTGAGTAATTAAAAGCTAGAATCACGCTAGGAAAGATAATTCATCCTAAAGTCTGTGACTGTAGAAGCTAATATCCCCCAAATGGGCAAAGTGAAGGAAAGAGAGGACACAATAATTCAATGTTCTCTCTATTCCCCTAAATTATCTCCTACTGCTGCCTCCATTTTGCCAAACTGAACTTGAATTCAGCTGCAAACTAAGCTCGGGAGACGAAATCTGCAGAGATCAACATTTGGCCGGAGAAGAGTGGATCGTGTAATGGGAGAGGCAGGGAAATAGAGGCAGAAAAACCACTACTCTCTTCAGACAGCTAAGAAATTTTACCTTATTTTGACAAACTCATTATTCAAAGAGGAGTTCTTTTCCAAGAAGCTAGTTGTGTCAATAGTCCTGTGTGCCAGATATAATTCAAAATGTTGAAACCACAGTTTAGAAATAAGATGCAAGGCCCACAACCAAACCACCCTAACACCTGATTGCTGAGTCAAGGATGTAAATGGGAGAAACACCCAATTCTACCTCGGCAAGTCAAGGGAAGTTTTCTAAAGTTGTGGAGACTTGAAGGATTACTGAGACTTAGAGAAAGTGTGAGACTGTGAGAAAGTACGATAAATCCACAAAACTGTAGAAGGGTTTTAATTGGACCTAAATGTGTGCTACCTGGAAGAGACTCTTAAAACAATGGCAGTATTAGTTAAGCCAAAGAAAAATCATGGTGAGCCATAGACACTGAGGCAAGAGTTGCGATTTCACTTTACAGGCATTGCTTACAGGTAAGTAAAACGCTTAGCTTTCTATGTTAGAAAGATTACTCTTTCAATAACTTAGTGCTGTTTGGGAGGAGGCAAGTGAGTCTGAGAGCAATC
>PVKM010047682.1:0-11385 GCA_004027735.1 Carollia perspicillata
AAGAAGGTGGACCCAAGGAAGCACACACCAAGGCACATCAGAATTACATTAGCCAAGATTAAAATGAAGGAGAGAATTCTAGAAGCAGCAAGAGATAAGGGGACAGTTACCTACAAAGGAGTTCCCATCAGTCTGTCAGCTGATTTCTCAAAAGAGACCTTACAGGCAAGAAGGGGCTGGAAACAAATATTCCAAGTCATGAAAGGCAAGGACCTACATCCAAGACTGCTCTATCCACCAAAGCTTTGATTTAGAATGGAAGGGCAGATAAAGTGCTTGTCAGATAAGGTCAAGTTCAAGGAGTTCATCATCACCAAGCCCTTATTATATGAAATATTAAAGGGACTTATCTAAGAAAAAGAAGATAAAAAACATGTACATTAAAATGACAGCAAACTCACGATTATTAACAACCACACCTAAAACAAAAACAGAAACAAACTAAGGAAACAACTAGAACAGAAACAGAACCACAGAAATTGAGATCACATGGAGGGTTAGCAACAGGTGAGTGGGAGGAGGAGAGAGGGGGAAACAGTACAGAGAATAAATAGCATAGATGGAAGGTAGAAAATAGACAGGGAAGGGCAAGAATAGCATGGGAAATGTAGAAGCTAAAGAACTAATGACACATGGACATGAGCTAAAGGGGGGAAATGTGGGTGGGAAGGGGTGTTCAGGGTGGATGGGAAAGAAGGGGGGAAATGGGACAACTGTAATAGCATAGTCAATAAAATATTTTTTAAAAAGTAAAAAAAAAAAAGAAATGAAGGAGGTGAGATTACAACCGATAACACAGAAATATAAAGGATTACAAGAAATTACTATGAAGAACTATAAGCCAAGAAATTTGAAAATCTAGGTGAAATGGACAAATTTCTAGAAAAATACAATCTTGCAAAACTGAATGAAGAAGCAGAAAGCCTGAACATAGCAGTAACAGCTGACAAAATCAAAGCAGTATATCATAAAACTTCCAACACACAGAAGCCCTGGGCTCAATAGTTTCACAGGAGAATTCTACAAAGCATTCAAGGAAAATTTAACCCCTATCCTTCATAGATTATTAAAAAAAAAAATCCAAGAAGAAGGAAGACTCTCCAACTCTTTTTATGAAGCCAGCATCATCATAATCCAAAAACCAGGTAAAGATACAACAAAGAAAGAAAACTTCAGGCCAATATCGCTAATGAACATAGATGCGAAAATCCTCAACAAAATATTGGCAAACTGCATCCAACAATACATTAAAAAGATCATACACCCCCAACTGGCGCTGCTTTCTGGAAGGTTTGTGAAGGTGTTGGGCATGTACTCTTACACCACAGCCGGCTGGAATCCGCATCCATCCGTTCTTCCTGAGCCCATGCAAACCCATCCCTGCTAGCCATGCCAGAGAACGTGGCACCCCAGAGTGCGGCTCCCACCGGAGCTGCTGGCCGCTGCAACAAAAGCGCCTATAAAGACTGCGATAAGCTGGCCCAGATACATTTCAGCAACATCTCCGCGGCCAAAGCTGTTGCTGATGCTATTAGAACAAGCCTTGGACCAAAAGGAATGGATAAAATGATTCAAGATGGGAAAGGCGATGTGACCATTACAAATGACGGGGCCACCATTCTGAAACAAATGCAAGTGTTGCATCCAGCTGCTAGAATGCTGGTGGAATTGTCTAAGGCACAAGATATAGAAGCAGGAGATGGCACCACATCAGTGGTCATCATTGCTGGCTCTCTCTTAGATTCCTGTACCAAGCTTCTTCAGAAAGGGATTCACCCAACTATCATTTCCGAGTCATTCCAGAAGGCTTTGGAAAAGGGTATTGAAATCTTGACTGACATGTCTCGACCTGTGGAACTGAGTGACAGAGAAACTTTGTTAAATAGTGCAACTACTTCATTGAACTCAAAGGTTGTCTCTCAATATTCAAGTCTGCTTTCTCCAATGAGTGTAAATGCAGTGATAAAAGTGATTGATCCAGCCACAGCTACCAGTGTAGATGTTAGAGATATTAAAATAGTTAAGAAACTTGGTGGGACAATTGATGACCGTGAGTTGGTGGAAGGGCTGGTTCTCACTCAAAAGGTGGCAAATTCCCGTATAACCAGAGTTGAAAAGGCAAAGATTGGGCTTGTTCAATTTTGCTTATCTGCTCCCAAAACAGATATAGATAATCAGATAGTAATATCTGACTATGTCCAGATGGACCGAGTGCTACAAGAGGAAAGAGCCTATATTCTAAACTTGGTGAAGCAAATTAAGAAAAAGGGATGTAATGTCCTTCTCATACAGAAGTCTATTCTCGGAGATGCTCTTAGTGATCTTGCATTACATTTCCTGAACAAAATGAAGATTATGGTGGTTAAGGATATCGAAAGAGAAGACATTGAATTCATTTGCAAGACAATTGGAACCAAGCCCGTTGCTCATATTGACCAGTTCACTGCTGACATGCTGGGATCGGCTGAGTTAGCTGAGGAGGTCAATTTAGATGGTTCTGGCAAACTCCTCAAGATTACAGGCTGTACAAGCCCTGGAAAAACAGTTACACTTGTTGTTTGTGGATCCAACAAATTGCTTATTGAAGAAGCTGAGTGCTCCATTCATGATGCCCTTTGTGTCATTCGATGTCTAGTGAAGAAGAGAGCACTTACTGCAGGAGGTGGTGCTCCTACGGTTCACTGAATATTCACGAACATGGAGCGGTATGGAATCCTACTGTGTTCGTGCTTTTGCAGATGCTATGGAAGTCATTCCATCTACACTAGCTGAAAATGCAGGCCTGAATCCCATTTCTACAGTGACAGAGTTAAGAAACTAGCATGCCCAAGGAGAAAAAACTACAGGCATTAATGTCCGAAAGGGTGGTATTTCCAACATTTTGGAGGAACTTGTTGTCTAGCCTCTGTTGGTTTCAGTTAGTGCACTGACTCTAGCAACTGAAATTGTCCGGAGCATCCTGAAAATTGATGATGTGGTAAACACTCGGTAATCTGGATGATGCTGCTGGACTGGCAACATCATGCCACTAATAGTGCAGCTGGAGTGGAAGGAAGGTTACTGGTGTTACTTGTTTCAAATACTGTTTCCTCTATGATTTCCTGGGCCTGGTCCTCCAGTATGCATTTACTTGAAATTGTATTGATAAAATTTAATGAAAATATTAAATATTAGTTAAAAAAAAATCATATATATGACCAGGTGGGATTCACCCCAGGGATGCAAGGATAGTACAATATTCACAAATCAATAAATGTAATACATCACATAAACAAAAGCAGAGACAAAAATCACATGATCATTATCAACAGATGTGGAAAAAGCATTTGGTAAAGTACAGAATCCATTTATGATTAAAACGCTCAGCAAAGGGGGAATAGAGGGAGCATTCCTCAACCTAATAAAGACCATTATGAGAGACCTAAAGACAACATCATACTCAATGGGCAAAAACTAAAACTTTCCCACTTAGATCAGGAACAAGACAAAGTTGTCCACTTTTATCACTTATATTCAACATAGTGTTGGAAGTCCTAGCCACAGCAATTGGTCAAGAAAGAGAAATAGAAGGCATCCAAATTGGAAAGGAGGAAACAAAACTGTCATTGTTTGCAGGTGACATGATAGTGTACATAGAAAATCCTATAGACTCCACCAAAAACTGCTCATCCTAATAAATGAATTTTGCAAAACAGCAGGACACAAAAATCAACATTCAGAAATCAAAGGCATTTTTGTATACCAGAAATGAAATGTCAGAAACAGAAATCAGGAAAAATCCCATTTGATACAGCAACAAGAAAAATAAAGTACCTAGGAATAAACCTAACCAAGGAGGTAAAAGACCTATACTCAGAAAACACAACACTGAAGAAAGAAATTAAGGAAGACACAAACAAGTGGAAGCATATACTGTGTTCATGGATCAGAAGAATTAATATCATCAAAATGTTCATACTACCCAAAGCAATTTATAGATTCAATGCAATAACTATGAAAGTACCAATGGCATATTTCACAGACATAGAACAAACACTTCAAAAATTTATATGGAACCATAAATGACCCTGAATAGCTGCAGCAATTTCCTTCTCCTACCCCTCTGGTTAGTTTGTTCTTTATTTCCATGTCTCTGTTTTTATTTTACTCACTTGTTTGTTTCGTTGTTTAGGTTCCACTTATAGGTGGGATCATATGGTATCTGTCTTTCACCACCTGGCTTGTTTCTCTTAGCATAATGCTCTCCAGTTCCATCCATGCTGTTGCAAAAGGTAGGAGCTCCTTCTTTTTTCTGCTGCATAGTATCCCACTGTATAAATGTACCACAGTTTTTTTAATCACTCATTTATTGATGGGCACTTAGGCTGTTTCCAGAACTTGGCTATTGTAAATTGTGTTGCTATGGACATTGAAATGCATAGGTTGTTTTGAATTGGTGTTTCAGGATTCTTAGGGTATAGTTCCAGGAGTAGAATTGCTGGATCAAAAGGCAGTTCCATTTTTAGTTTTCTGAGGAAATTCCATACTGTGTTCCATAGTGGCTGTACCAGTCTGCAATCTCACCAACAGTGTACTAGGGTCCCTTTTCTCCATAACCTCTCCAACATTTGTTGTTTGTTGATTTATTTATGATGGCCATTCTGACTAGTGTGAAGTGATAGCTCATTGTAGTTTTGATTTGCATCTCTCTGATGGCTAGTAATGCTGAGCACCCTTTCATATGTCTGTGGACCCTCCATAAAGCGGGAATCGAGGGAACATACTTCAGTATAAAGACCATATATGACAAACCCACAGCTAACATCATACTCAGCAAACAAACAAACAAACAAACAACCCAACCAGCCAAACAGACAAAAATGCTGAGAGCATTTTCCTTAAGATCAGGAACAAGAAAGGAGGTCCACTTTTACCACTGCTATTCAACATATTATTGGAAGTCCTAGCCACAGCAATCAGACAAGAAGAGGAAATAAAAGGCATCCAAATTGGAAAGGAAGAAGTAAAGCTGTCATTTGCAGATGACATGATACTATATAGAGAGAATTTTAAGGATTCCGCCAAAACGGATAAATGAATCTAGTAAAATAGCAGAAGACAAACTTAATATTCAGAAATAAATTGCAATTTATATACCAATAATGAACTATCTGAAAGATAAATTAAGAATATAATCAATTTACAATAAAAATAATGAAATATCTAGCAGTAAATTTAACCAACGATGTAGGAGACTTTTACTAAAAAAAATTATAAGACATTGAAAAAGAACTGAAAAAGTTACAAACAAATGGTAGCATGTTTTGTTCCCATGGATAGGAAGAATTAACATTGTTAACATGTCCATACTACCCAAAGCAATCTATAGATTAAATACAACTCCAATCAAAATACCAATGGCATTTTTCACAAAACTAGGATAAGTAATCTGAAAATTTATATGCAAGCACAAAAGACCCTGAATAGTCACAGCAGTCTTGAGGAAAAAGAATAAAATTGGAGGTATCATGCTACCTGATATCAACCTATACTATAAAACAACAGTAATCAAAACAGTATAGTACTGGACTAAAAACAAACATATAGAACAATAAACAGAAAACAGAGCTCAGACATAAAACCTACACCTATACAGTCAATTAATTTGTAACCAAGGAGGCAAGAATATGCAATGGGGTAAAGACAGTCAATTCAATTAATGGTGTTGGGAAAACTGGACAGATATATGCAGAAAATAAAACTAGGCCATCTTTTTATTTTTATTTTTTTATATTTTTTCCTAAAATACTATAATGAAACTCCTGAACTGAAAAGACTTGACAATTTTTGGTAATTTGTAGCAAAGGAATGACGATTTCTGCTGGTAAGTCTTCATGATAAACATGTACACATATCCACTGTCCAAGCAGGATGCCGAGCTCACCAGGACGCCGAGCCCACTGGGACACTGAGCTATGCATAGCTTGTGATGGTGGCGGCCACTCCCTGATGTCTGAGTAACTGTGAGTTTGCTGTCTGTTCTCTGTTCCTGCTTTTTATCTTCTTTTTCTTAGATAAGTCCCTTTAACATTTCATATAATAAGGGCTTGGTGATGATGTACTCCTTGAACTTAACCTTATCTGACAAGCACTTTATCTGCCCTTCCATTCTAAATCAAAGCTTTGCTGGATAGAGCAGTCTTGGATGTAGGTCCTTGTCTTTCATGACTTCCAATACTTCTTTCCAGAACCTTCTTGCCTGTAAGGTCTCTTTTGAGAAATCAGCTGACAGTATGATGGGAACTCCTTTGTAGGTGACTAGCCCCTTCTCTCTCGCTGCTTCTAAGATTCTCTCCTTCATTTCAATCTTGGCTAATGTAATTCTGATGTGCCTTGGTGTGTTCCTCCTTGGGTCCACCTTCTTTGGGACTCTCTGAGCTTCCTGGGCTTCCTGGCAGTCTGTTTCCTTTGCCAGATTGGGGAAGTTCTCCTTTATTATTTGTTCAAATAACTTTTCCACTTGTTGCTCTTCATCTTCCCCTTCTGGTATTCCTATAATTCAGAGGTTGGAACATTTAAAGGTGTCCTGGAGATTCCTAAGCCTCTCCTCAATTTTTTGAATTCTTGTTTCTTCATCCTTTTCTGTTTGGTTGTTTCTTTCTTCCTTCTGGTCCACTCCATTGATTTGAGTTCCCGGTTTCTTCCCATCACTATTGGTTCCCTGTGCATTTTCCTTCATTTCACTTAATGTAGCCTTCATTTGTTCATCTAATTTGTGACCAAAACCAACCAATTCTGTGAGCATCCTGATCACCAGTACTTTGAACTGTGCATCTGATAGGTTGGCTATCTCTTGGTCACTTAAAAATATTGGCACTGGGGCTCTGAGCTATCCTTCTGTTTGAGTCATTTTTTTGTCAGGTGGTGCCTGTTTCTTATGGGTGGCAGATCCTTAGGTGTTTACCAGGGCGGGCTAGACCATCTTTTTAAACCATATATTAGAATCAACTCAAGATAGATTAAAGACTTAAATGTAAAACTCAAAATCATAAAACTCCTGGAAGAAAACTTAAATTCTCTACATTTCTCTTAGTAATATTTTTTTTCTGATGTATCTCCTCAGGGAAGGGAACAAAAGAAAAAAGAAACAAATGGGACTACTTCAAACTGAAGAGTTTTTTGTACAGTAAAGGAAACCATCAACAGAATGAAAAGACAACCTACTGAATGGAAAAAGATATTTGCCAATGATACATCTGACAAGAGATTAGCATACAAAATTTTTGAAGAAGTCACACAACTCTACACAAAGGAACCCAAACAATACAATTAAAAAATAGGCAGATGACCTGAACAAGACATTTATACAAAGAGAACATAAGATGGCCAATAAATTTATGAAAAGATGCTCAAGGTCACTAGCTCCAGGGAAATGCAAATTAAAACCACAGTGAGATATCACCTCACACCTAACCAGAATGGCCATCATCAATAAATCAATAAATGAGTGCTGGTGAGGATGGGGAGAAAAGGGAAGCCTCATGCACCATTGGTAGGATTGCAAATTGGTACAGCTACTATTGAAAATAGTTTGGAGGGTCCTCAAAAAATTAAAAATAGATCTATCTCATGACCCAGCAATTCCACTTCTGAATATACACCAAAGAAATGCAAAATACTAATTTGAAAAGATATATACACTCCTGTGTTCGTTGCAGCATTATTTACTACAGCCTAGATTGGAAACAACCCAAGTGCCCATCAATAGATGATTAGATAAAGTAGTGGTATATGTGTACAATGGAATATTACTCAGCCATACAAAAGAATGAAATCCTACCGTTTGTGACAACATGGATGCACCAACAAGGTATTTTGCTATGCAAAATGTCAGTCAGGGAAAGATAAATACCATATGATTTCACTTGTGTGTGGAATCTAAAGAATGATATAAATGAACAGACACAACAGAAATAAACTCGTAGAGAACAAACTGATGGTTGCTGGATGAGAGGTAGTTTGAGGGCTGGGTGAAAGGTGAAGGGATTAAGAAGTAGAATTGGTAGTTACGATATGGTCATAGGGATATAAAGTATAGCGTAAGGAATATAGTCAATAATGGTATAATACCTATGTATAGTGCCAGGTAGGTACTAGACTTGTCAGACAAATTATATAACTGTCTGACCACTATGCTGTACACCTGAAACTAATATAAAATACTACTGAATGTCAACTGTAATTGAAAAAAGTTTAAAAGGTGTCATTTTGTATGTATCCTTTTGTAACTTATTTTCACCTGTTTTTAGGATCTATCCACAGGACACGCAGAGTTCATTTCTTCTGCTCATTGCAGAGTATTTCACCCTATAGCTGTCTCTCAGTGATTGGGTGTGTCCACTACATACTGGTGGATACATATAGCACTTTCCTGTTCTTCCTCCTTTGCATGCATGTGAGTATGTGGTTGTGACCACAGGGCACTAGCATTTTAAATTTACTAGATGCAGTAGCTTGCTATGTAGAACAGCTGTATGGATGTCTACAGATAATAGTACGAGGAGAGTTCCCATCATGCAGCCTCTTCACCAGCACTTGATGTTTTCAGACTTTAAAATATTTATCATTTAAATTTAAAAAATCATTTTGACCAAGATGAAATGGAATTCTTTAATTTGTATGAGGATGAAGATCATGACTACCTGGGATGTGTGTGTGAGGGGGAGTTATTAGGGTGCCCTGGTCGTGGGGAGGTGGCACTGGGGGCCCAGAGGACCAGAGACAGACTGAGGAATGGCAACGGAAAAGGTGAGGGCATGATAAAGACAGTTAATTAATCTTCAACTTAGTGAACACACACGTTATTTCAAATCCTTGTAGCCACTCAAGGCAGTGATGGCAGGACACCATTTTCAGAAGAGGAGATTAAGACATAGGTACTGTTGGTCAGACTGTGTAGGGTAGGGCTAAAGTCTGCCTGACTCTGAAGCCCACTGGGCCACACTCAGGGCTGGATGTCACAAACACATGTGTGCATAGCCTCACATACACCATGTCCGCATATCCAAGCTCCCACATGTATACCACATATATATATGCATAGAAACTCAAAACCCCACAGACACAGCGTCATGGACATAGTGTGCAGGATTCACCCACACTGGTACACCCCCCAGAATCATCTAACACAAGGCATGTGCATGTGTGTACACAGCCTGCCCCAGACGTGTAATCAGCCTCTCCTGAGCAGATGTCCTATGCTCATACATAGTGTGCACACAGGCTCCCTCACAGGTGTCTCAGCCTCAAGTCTGCCCCAGCTCCTGTACACACTAGGTTGTGTACAGATATTTCTAAATACCTGGGACCAGTCAGGATGGTTCCTCAGTCAGGCTGAGACCTACGCACAGCTGACACATGCAGGCTTTCCTGCACATGCTCCATTCCAGTTTCCCAGAGCCCACTGGCTCATTCCTCTTTCATCACCCAGCCTCTGAACAACTCCTGCTCTCAACTATTAACTAACCTGTTCAGGAATCTGGGTTGTAACCAGCAGCCCCTGAACTGTACTCCCCACATCTGCCCGTGAGGGAAAGGAAAGAGGTACAGGGCTGAGGGTGTCATCAGGGGAACCCGAGTCCTCTGTGGGTGTCTCTGCCTTCCCTCTCCCTTGCCTTCTCCTATAAACCAAGAATGTGTGTAAAATGGGGTGCTGATGGTAATAGGACTAGAGTCTGAGGCAAATTGTCCCTGATGGTTGAGGCTGCCATGGGGGCATATGTGCCAGGACAGGGTGGCCAGAAACAGTAGCAATAGCAATGATGGAACCAGCTCTGCTTTGGGGGCCCAAGGAGTCAATATTGACTGACTCATTTAATCCTCAGTAGCCCATGAGTGTCCCATGAGTGTGGTACACCCAAAGTGTGCTAGGGGCTGTGTCAGGCACTGGGAACAGAAACTCCTATTTCTGGGGCTCACATTTACATGGGGGACACTGACAATGAATGAGGTAAATAAGCACACTATTCAGTGTGTTCGAAGGTAATGCACTTTAGGAAAAAAAGTAAAGCATAAGAGGGGAATAAAGAACACAGGAGAGGACTTTTACTGAGGTGTCCAGGTAGCTGAAGACAGTGAGGGGGCAGGCTGGGGGATGACCCTCTGGGTGCAGAGGGTCAGCAGGTGCAAAGGCCCTAAAGTGGGAAGCCAGTGGGGCTGGAGCAGGCAGGTGGGAGAGAGGGTGGTGGGATTGGTCAGGAGGTCCCAGGGCAGGCAGGTGATACAGGGTCTTGGGAGTCATGGTGAGTACATACATGTGAAGGAGGAGAGGGCTCTGGGAGGGTTTTTGATCGAGGGGAGATGTGACCTGACAGGTGTGAACAGGACCTGTCTGGTTACTGTGGAAGAGCATGTGGTAGCAAGGTGGAACAGGCACCATTGAGAGAGGACTGCAATGGTCTGAGCAAGAGATGTGAGGTCTGGCCAGGCCGGTGGTGGTGGTGTGAGGAGAGATGAGCTTTGGGTAGGTTCTGAGGGTGACACTGTGGACCTGCTGATGAGTCAGGTGAGATGGGAGTCAGATGAAATGGGCCACAGGTGCTGCTATTATTATCACCACCTTTCAGGTTGGAACACTGAGTCACAAGCAAGTAGCTCAATGTCAGTAAAGTTGTAAGTGGAAAAAATTGGTATTTTTACATTATATCTATCATTGGAAAATACCACAGTGAGGAACAGACCTGCCTGAGCTATATGGAGGTGCACTCTGTGGCAGAGCTGGCTCCTGGGGGAAAGGCAAGTGGGCAGCCCTGAGAACTGATTGGGGTGCTGATCTGTGCCCAGCTCTGCTGGGCTGCAGAGGTGGTAGGCTGAGCATCCGCCAGGGCAGGGGGCAGTTGTATATTTGGTAAGGGAGGGAGGGGGACCTGCCCAAGGCCCTATACTTGGATATTAGTACTGGTTATGGGAGAAGACTCTCAGAGTGGGCAGGACTGATGATCCCTGGGTACACAGTGGCATACATGGGCCCCTGGTTTCTGTGAATTGCACCCAGGACCAAGGGCATGGTCTGGACTGACCCAGAATGGTGAGAGTCACAGCTTACTGAATCTGCCCATGTGCACTCTGAGTCACAAAGCAGGAGCCCACTCCAACAGGCTTCAAAAACAAAGGGAATTTGCTGCTTTTTATAATGAGGACTGGCTTTAGGCATAGCTGGATATTGGTGCTCACTTAAGGTCCTCAGGAATCTGTTTCCTTTTATCTCTCTATAGGTTTTTATCAGTGTTGACACCATTCCTTTGTGGTATTGACATCAGTTCCTTCACGGTGACAAGATGGCCAGAGCAGATTGAGGTTCATATCCACCAACTCAGTAACCCTAGCCAGAAGAGAGGGCCTTGTTCC
>PVKM010047683.1:0-11382 GCA_004027735.1 Carollia perspicillata
GGGTGCGCAGCAGTCTGGCTGGGACCGGAAGCAGGAGGGCCCCCTGCGCTAATCTGCCCTGGCAACGCAGAGCTGGCATGCCCTGGCCACATCCTTGAGGCCACGTGCTCCCGTGGCGGAGGTCGGAATACCCTGACCGCTGCTCTGGGCACACCCCTTAGCAGCTGATGCTTCTGGACGGATCACACCGTGTCCCTGTTCGGCGGCAAAATGAGGGCGATGACACGAGCTGCACCGCTGTCACAGGTTTGCTGTGAGGCCCAGACAGGAGCGCCTGTGAAATATGCTGTGAATGTAAACACCAGGGAAGTATAATTTATGCAGGTCTTTATCGGCGGTGGCAGCAGACCAGCAACAAAAGAGGAGCGATTAGAGGGCGCCTACAAGGAACTGCACGGCTAAATGAAGGTGGGCTTATAAAGAGGATGAAGATGGTGAAGGAGAAAGAAGCAGCTAAAAATAGCATCTACCTTTCACCAAGAGCTTATTAGGAGCCAAGGCTGAGGAACGTGCTCTCCAAACATTGTCTAATTATAGCCGACACTTAGACGGTGCCGACCTGTGCCAGGCGCTGTGTAAGTGATTTATGCACAGAGACTCACGGGACCCTCACAGCTCTGGGAGCTGGGCGGTATCACCGTCTACACGCACACAGGAGGAAACCGAGGCCTGGGGGGCTTAAACAGTCTGCCCATGACCACACAGCTGGGGCTGCGACTCACGCCAGAGCTTTCTGCCTCCTGGAATGAGCTCCTTAGCCCTCATGGCCACAACTGTACCGAGAAGAAGATATTATTGTTCTATTTCCCAGATGCAAGCTGAGGCCCAAGAAGTTTACAAAACCACAATGTGGAAAAGTGTATTTGAACCCTGCTTAACCACCCAGTGAACATTTTTGGTCCCCACCGGAGTCAGAAAGGGGCTGCAGAGATGGGTATGGATGGGGTTCTCTCAGTGGGGCCAGTAGCAAATGCTCCCGCCTCCTCCTCTGGGGGTCACGGCAGAGAGAGAGAACAGGGACTGTTCAGGGCTGAGCAGGTAAAGAAGAAGCTACTTGGTAGCCTCAGGTTCCTGGGAGGAAGGAGGCTGCGCCACCTTCTGGGCCAGGCGGGGAGAGAGGGGGCGAAAAGTGTGCTGGCAGACACCAGGCCGTCCACAGCGATTCCACCCAGACGTGTGGCTCCCCCACCCCACGCCTCCACAGGAGGAATGGGGATCTGAGAGCCTGGCCTGACAGCGGGAGGTGGGAGAGGCCCCATCCCTTGCCACAGTGCCCCTATCAAGAAAATAGTCCAGCCCCCTGGCTTCCAGCCTGTTATATAATCTGCTTCATACCCAGAGACTGGAAATAGCCATGGCAGAGCTGAGCTGGGCTGGGGGCATGATGAATGGCCCCGGGAGCATCAGCTGACTGTGTCTGAAGTGACCTGAGGGCCTGCCAGCAGCTCAGATTACCCAGCCCTCCCTGGGAGCAGGCACTGACTGGCCTGCAGAGGACAGTTCCAAAGTGACTCTGTGTTTGGACATTTATGGTGTGAGTGTCTGAGGGACTATCCCACACAAAAGCCTGAGTGGCTGAGGCAGCTTGCAGCCATGCCATGCCCATGGCAGACTCCCTAGATTCTGGGAGCCCAAGACTTGCCCAGAGAAAGTGCACTGGGATTTCTGTAGCCCACACCAGGGAGAGCTCGGAGCTCCGCTCCTTGGGGTCTTCTGCTAAGGACCCCACAGAGAGCATGAAGGGCCTGAGGAACTAGGGGTGGGATGGGGGCTGCTGGAGGCTGCAGGCTCCGTTATTCCAGGGCTGCACCCCACTTCTGTGCCCACACCTCTCATGTCGCGGCCTACTCTGTCACTGCACTCATGGCCCCTGGATCCAAGGAGATGCCCACACACTCTCATGCCCCCTCTAGACACCAGGCACACACGCCCTATATCTGAGAGCAACTTGAACAGACTTTTGCAGACCACTGGGGCATGGGAGGCTGTTCTCCCAGCATATGGTGATGATATGTTAAGAATTATGATAATGGCTAATACAATTCTATGCCTTTAAGATACCTAGTCCTTTAAAAAAAAAACAACACAAAAACCTCTCCTTAAAAAGATAAAAGTAATGCTCTAATGCTTTAAATTACCTAACAGTTAAATCACTCAATTATTTCTCCCTAAGTCTGTCAGCGGGTTAGGCACCGCCAGGGAGGCAGGACTTCTCTCCCCCATGACTCCACAGCAAGGAGGCACTCCCCATCTTCAGGTGGAGAAGTGTGGGACTTTTTACAAGACAGCGATGGGAGGTGGGGGAGTTGTCCACCTTCCTGACGACATTGCCTACTCAGTGATGGATTGGATGGCCACACACATACACATGCCCCTGCTCTTCTTGGGGCTCAGATGTGGAGGCAGGAATTACCACCAATCTCCTGTAGCCAAACTCATTGAAAGGCCTTGCCTCTGCCGAGGTGCTGCTCATGTCTGTGCCACCTTCCTTGTGTGACTGTGGGGCCTACACTTCTGAGCTCACGGCAGAGGCACAGGGGAGACAGTTTCCCAAAGGCACACCAGAGAGTTAGGGCATACCTGCCCCACTGCCAGGTAAACCTGTAGGGAGAAGGGCTTAGCCTTTCTGCCTCCTGCCTCCAGAACTCCCCAGGTGTTCCCTGGGGAGTTGTCACCAGTAACCAGAGCTGTTCCCGAGGTGAGAGCAGGAGGGATGGTGTTGCTTGGCAACTGGGACAGCACAAAAGATCCAGCTAATCCGAGCTGCCTGAGCAGGCCAAGCTTTACAGCTTGGAAGGCAGGGGCCTGCTGGCCAGCAGCAGCCCCCCAGAGACAGATACTTAAAAACTTCTACCTCTTTCCATGTCAGAAAACCTCAAGCTCGAGGCAAGTTCTAGCAAACCCCAAGGTTTGCACAGGGAGGACCCTTTCTCTCCCCACCCTTCCTGTCTCTCACCCGTGTCATGGGCGCTCCCTTTCACAGCCCAGTGAAAAATCTTCAGTGCTCTCTGGACATCCCAATCCTGTTGCAAACCATGGAATTTGGGGTAAATAACTTCATCCCTCTGAACCTTAGACTCCACTGTGGGAAGCAATAACTAGTGGTTCAATGCATAGGCTTTGGGGCCACATTGACCTGGATACAAATCCACACTCTGCATTCTCAGCTGTGCGACATGGGGCACATTATTTAACTTCTTGGAGCCTCAGTTCTCTCAGCATTGAACGCACCTTGTAGGGCTGTTGAAAGAAGGAAAAGGAAACAAAGCAAGGATAGTGCCCCCCACAGGACTCCACAGGGCTGGCTCAGGCACTCCTCTCTGTCTTCACCAGCACCACTCATTCACTTGTTCTGCTGTTGAATGAACCAAGCTCTGTCCCACCTCTGGGCTTCCCCTGATATTGTCTCCTCTCCCCGACACTCATGCCATTTCTCCCCATTCTGCACCTGAAAAATTACTTCCTGGGAGAAGCTTCCCTTATTCACCACCCACCTTTTGAATGACAGCTCCACATTAAATATCTCATTGGCAGGCTGCATTTCGTTTTCTCTTTATGGCACTATTACTTATTTGCAAGATAGTTTAACATTAGTCTCCCATATGGGCCAGGGGCTGTGTCTCATGTGTTCTTTGCTGTGTCCCCAGCGAGAGGGTTGGCCTAGGTGTTTCTCCAAAGTATGTTCCAGCTTTCTGTATCTCTTCATTTATTTCTTCCTTCTCCTTTCTAAGTTGACCTAAATAATTTTTGCACCACTTAGGTTAACCTGAATCTCCAAAAAGCGACGTCTAACTGGAAAGGCAACTGGAGAATTAAGGGCGCTGACCCTTCATTACACTCCATTCCCTTCCGGGCTGGCTGGGCCAGATTTGGGATGGCAAATCCCAAACCAGCCGCCTACGGATTTCGGGACCCCTCCCCGCCCGCATCCAAGGCGCCCAAGCTCCCAGAGACTTCTATTTGCGTAAACCAGGCCCGGAGGGAGGGATCGCTCCATGGCTTATTTGCATACTCTCGTGCTACTGGTTGGAAGGGCAGCCAATTGTTTGCCGCAGAGTTTGCCCTGAGACCGCTCAGCGGCGCCGGGTGATGTAATGGAATCCTGGCTGGACCCAGCGTGGGCTTCCTCCGGTCAGCCTTGTGACGTAGCGGCTTCCCCCGGCTCCCGCCGGCCCAGGCGGGCCTGGCGCGGGGCAGAGCGGCCGCCCCCGGGAACGCTACGTGAGGCACGACCGAGGCCTCTGCTCTGCGGCGGTCCTGGCCCTTTTACTTCCGGCCCGGCGTTCCGGTCCGGGCTCCTCGGAGAGGGCCCGCGGCGCCAGATCTGATCTCTGGAGGCGTGGACAGAATTGGAAGCCCACTCCAAAAGATTAGCAAACTCAACTCCGCTGGGAATGGATTACCGGCCTCTCACTTCATAAATCACGTAGTTCTTTAACGTTTTGCATTTGTTTACAACGAACGTGTTTGATTTTGTAATAAAAAAATAGTTACAGAGGATTTCTGTTTGTTATTATTAAAGAACCTGGCTTGGATTTAGAGGAAATACTGGCTTTAGTTTCAGCCTGGTGACCCTGGCCACTTTTCACGCTGGCCCTGCCGGCCTTCCATGGCAACAAGGGAAGAGCAAATGTAGAGGCAATTCAAACAAGCCCCCAATTGGGCCCCTTCATCCTATATATAATTCAGAGCAAGTAACTCCATCCCTGTGGTGTTCCTCGAAGGCTCGCGATCCCTGGGACAGCCCCAGGAAAGCCTGTCTTTGTGCCCCCAGTTTTTCCTCTTTAATTGCTCCTAAACCTGGGGAGGGGTTGGGGTACCCCAGTCAGATATTTCTCCATCCTCAAAACAAGGAAGGGAACCTCTAAGGGAATCCCCTCCATGGTCCCTTTCCTCACTCAGGGCCAGAGTCTGGGCAGGGGAGCCCCTTCTGGGCCCAGATGGGCTGGAAAACCCCCTTCGCATGCTTTTACCCTGCCCCTAGTGGGCCAGGGTGAGGTGAGGTGGAATGGTGTCTCCCTGACTGCGAGAAGTTAGATGAAGGGTTTCTACTTCTGTGAGATGGAGGGGCATATGGGAAAGACCACTAAGGGTCTGGCTGATTGACCTGGGTCCTGGGGCTTACCCACCCGCAGGAACTAAACCCTGCCCCCACCCTAGTCCTATGAACTTTGAGGTCAGCCTTTCTCCTTTGTGTCATGCCCTCCCTTCTCTCTGACTTGCCTGGTCCAATCTCTCCCTTCACATTGTGCCCTATGTTCTTTTCTTCCAGGGAAGCCTCTTGGATCAACGTCCAGGTTCCATCCCGATGCCAGCTCGAGGCCTCTGGGAGGCTTCCTCTTGGATCTCTTGGCAATATGTTATAACTTGCCCTGTGTCCTGCCTCCCCATCAGATTGGGAGCCAGCTTTCTGTGACATGATCTTGTCCTCCCTTAGGAATTTTCCAGAATGTGGGACTGCCCTGGCCAGGGCATCTGTTTTCCCCTCTAGTCCTAGCTCCTGAGCCATGCAAATAGTTGACCTTTTCCTTCTTCAGTTTTCCTATGGGTGATGGGGGCTATGGGATAGTTACTGGAATTTGTGTAGAAAGAGAAGGGGCTATAGTATGAAGGAACAAGATGGCAGATAGAAACTAAAGCACTCATCTGGAGGTCAGAAGACCCCGACTGTGGTTCTGGCTTGACACTGACTAGCTGAGTGACTTGAGGCAAGGAGACAACAAGGGGTCTGAAATGTACTGGCCATGTGTAATGACACTAAGAGGTGACATTGTCCCCATCATCTGTGCAGCTCCTAGGGTCCCCAAATAGCAGCTGAGTAAAGCCCCAGTGAGTGCTTTCCACGTGCAGCTTTCGGATGAGTTCCCCAGCCTGCCTTCCCTCCAAGGCCTGTATGCAAATGGCAGGTCGGCTACCGTGTGCCAGATTCCTTGCCGCCATTCTTTATCTCTGCCAGCACAGATGCCTTCTTCATGACAACCCTGTGAGATGGTTATGTTACCATCCTTGCATTTCAAATGAAGAAGCTGAAGCTCAGAGAAGGTAACTTCCCCAAAGTCACACAGGCGCTGATAGTCGAACCAGTGTCGGTCCCAAGCCTCTTGAGCCCGTCACTCCTACCACCTCACACTGCCGTCATGAGCCACACAGGTGTGTTTTAGCGTCACATATTTTCATAAGTATTTTCCTTGATTATAAAACAGGAGAGTGTGTAATAAAGCCAAGTTGTGCTAAAGTATTTATAGAAGGGAGAGACCTCTGTGGGCTGGAAACCTTCATGGAAAAACTGGTAACTAAGCCTTTTTTAAAAACCCTTCCTGTCCGAATAAATGTATTTCTCCTACACAGGGAAATATTTTTAAAATTTATTTCAAAAGTTAGATTTCTGGAAAAAGAAAAAGAAGAGGTGGGGGAGGTGGCTTCTTTAAAAAGTCCATTTGGAAGGAACTCCTGGGGTAGAACGGAGAGGAGGGTGATGGGGAGGAAAAAGCCAGTCTCGCAGCTCCCCTCCTCTTGTCACTTTTGCTTTTTAATCTTCACATGAGGATATGGGGCGAGGGGTTTGGTTTGTGGGTTTTTTTTTTAACTTTCATTTTGAGAGAGAGACAGAGACAGACAGATATCAGGAGAGAGAAACATCAGTGTGAGAGAGAAGCATGGATTGGTTGCCTCCTGTAGGCACCTGGACCCGGATTGAACCTGCAGCCTAGGTATGTGCCCTGAGTGGGACTCAAACCCATGACCTTTTGGTGTGTGGGATGACGCTCCAACCAACTGAACCGCTCGGCCAGGGCGCCCTTGCCATTTTTCAAGCCTCAGTTTCTTTATCTCTATTTTGGCCTAATCCTTGGATATGGAAGAAAAATGTAAAGGTCCTGAGACAAACCAGAGATTCTTGGGATTGTTATGGAGAATGAGGGAAAGAGGCTTCAGATTTGTAGCAGGAGGTTAGGACAGGTCCAGAAAAAGGATTTCTGGGAGTTGGCAGGGGGAGGGGAGAGGAATGCAGCCCCTGGAACGAGGGCTGAGTGGAGACGTGGGACCTCTTTTGGAAAGTTTTGAATGCAGAAGAGATTCTTCGCTGCGTGGGACTGGCTGGGTGCTGGGGATTGGATGGCATGCTCATAATTTAAGATGGTTCCCAAAATGAGCAGGCGCTGGTGGCTGGAAAAGCACAGCACAGGACTGGGTCCTGCTGAATGGGTGTTTCCCAAGGCCCTGCCTGCCTAGCAGCACAGGAGCAGACACGGTAACCTCAACCCCACTCAGCCAGCCCCCAGCCCCCTGCTCCAGCCTCGACATGGCCTCCCTGAACCAGCCATTGCTAAGTGGGGGGTTGCTGGAGAAAGATTTGCTCTGAACAAGATGGTTCTCCCATTTCCAGAGTGTTCCAGACAGGTGAGAGAGAGAAAGTGTTTAGAAGTAAGCACTCCCACCGTTAGAAGGTTCCTACCGGGGAGGCCTGTGCTGGGAGACTGCAGTCAGAAGAGGGTGGGCCACTCGGGGGCTTCCTGGCCACCAGGGTGAGCCTCTGGGTATTTCTTGCACTAAGTACTCCTGCCCATTGAGGAAGTCAGACTCCAAGAGGAGATAGGTGGAGATTATGAGTGCCTACTGGGTACAAGGCACTTCTATAGCTGTTCGATTCTCCCCCAAACCAGAAAAGGTGGGTAATATTATCATCCCCATTTTGAGTTAAGGAAACTGAGGCTCAGAGTGGGAAGTGACCTGCCTTAGGTCATACAGCATTAAGGGAGCAGCCAGATCAGTGAATCCCAATCCCCTGGGGGTCTTGCCCCTGTCTGCACACTCTATTCTCTGGGAATGCTTCTCTTCAGAAGAAATTTTACCCTCTCAAGAAGTCTGATTCTTTATGTAAGAAATCGCCTTCTGGCTGATTGCCCTGGGTCCTGGGGCTTAACCACCCCCCTGGGCACCCTGCTAGCTAGGTTCATTGCTCTTGAGATGGCATGCAGGCCATGCAATGCTGTGAGGGTGCCCAGGCCTCAGAGAATCTTTTCCCTGTCTTCTCAAGCCAGCTTAATTGCTGTGTGATTTTAGGCTGCTGCTAAGCCTCTCTGGGCCTCACTTTTTCCACCTCTTCCTCGGGGGAAGCCCCGGGTAAATTTATACGTTAGCCGCAAGTTTGCTGCCTCAGATGCTGTAAGCAAGAGCACAGAACCCTCGCCTGAAAAACAGCACCCCCCCCCCCCAGCCCAGCTTGCGGCGGGACGGATTATGTAACCGGGTGTTCAGCGCGTGTGTTGGGGATGGGGGGACGCGGGGCGGGGCGTTCGCGACTATTCCGGGCGCCTCTATTTTTAGCCCCATTGATGAGGCTGCGTCCGCCGCCGCAGCCGGGATTCCGGAGACGTCAATGAGCGCGCGTCACGGTCCCTGCCCGCCTGCCGGGGGAGGCGCACCCCGGGCTGGGACAGCGGCGCCGGCGGCCGCGGGGGCGCGGGGCGGGGAGGGGTGGGGGGAGGACGCAGCCGAGGCCGGAACTTCAGGGTGGGGGGCTTCCTGGGGGTGCCGGTTGGGGCGCGGCGGCTGAAGCGCCAGGCGGCGGCGGAACTGCTGGGGGCCTCGCGTGGCGTCCTCGACCCTTGGGCATGAGCACCCCTGCGGTTCGGAGCTGCCAGCCCGCCGGCTGGTGTGCGAGCCCGGAAGGCGTGGGGTGGAGAGGCGAGCGGAGCCCGCGAGGCCAGGTGAGGGGGCCGGGTGGAGAGGAGGTCATTTGGTCCCGGAGAGGCCTGGGAAGAAGGGGTCTTGAGGATGCACTGGGATGGGCTGGGGCTACGCCGGGAGTCCTGCTTGGAAGCCGGAGAGCGTGAGGGTAGGGACTGGACTGCCAGCCGAACCTGCTAACTCCGACTAAGCTCCAACTGCAGCAGCCAATGCCTTCTCTCCCTGGTCCGCCAAGGGTGGGGGTTTTGCCCGCGAGGGGTGCTGGAGGTGGCCAGGCCGGAGAAATTCCTTCCTTTACCCCTCTGGCTTCGGGGAACGGGTTCCAGGAGTTCGGGAGCTCGGCTGCCAGGACGTCCCTGGGATGGACGTCCTCCCCGTTGCAACTCCTTCGTGGGACTGAGTGGAGAAACCAAGGCTAGAGAGGGTCTCGAGTCAGGAGCAGACCTGGGATTAGAAATGCTGCAGAGGTGTCATTTACAGTGCTTTACAGTTATGTATTAATTTGGATTTGGGGGCTAGTTTTAGGGGAATGCTGGGAAAATAAAGGCTAGGCAGAGGCAGGTGGGTTCACAGCAGTTCCACCCTGAAGGGTACTTATAGATTCGGGGGCTGACAACAGCTGGGACAGGGGCCTCGGTGGTGAGCACAAGGCCTTGCTTGGTCCTAGACCCACTCCAAATGAATGGTTAGACGGGTGATTTGGAGGAAGATGTAAAAGGAAGGCCAGCTGGTTCCTGGTAATGAGGTAGAGTGGAGAGGAATGACAACTGTACAGTAAGGATAAAATCAAGATTCCAGATGATGGCAACAGGCAGAAGGATAGACCAAGACCAACAAGATGAATGTGACTGATAGTAAATGTTCAGGCCTGTGTTGAAGTTAAGAAAATTAGGTCAGGAATTCAGATCTGGAGCCTGGTCGAGACACCCAGCAGCTCGGGCCCTGGAGCTTCCCGCTTATTCTCCCGGGTTGGCTGTCAAACTGCTCTATGCAGAGACACCTACCCACTAAACAGATCCAAGGGGGAAGCAGAATGCCTGGCCCTGGGCCTCCTGGTTGGACTCTCTGGGTTCTAATTCCAGCTTTGCCACTTCCCAGCTGTGTGGCCTTGGGCAAGGGGCTTAACATTTCTGTGCCTTAGTTTCCTTATTGGTAAAATGTTCATAATAATCATCCCTTCCTCATGGTGTTTTGAAGCTGAAATGAGAAAATGCATGTAAAGTGCTTAGTAATGAATCTAGCAAATGGTCTTCAACATATGTATCCATTGCCATTGTTATTGTTTGTTATAGTAATATGCCCATTTCTGGGTGAGGACATTGGCCAATGCAGAGCTTTTGCCTAGGAGGTCGCCAGGGCTCCAGAGGGTCTGTAGTCACGTCCTGTTGCAAGGGGGAGTTTAGTTCAGAAAAGACCCAAATACTTTAGGAAGGAGAAGAAGCTGGGACCCAGAGCTGCGGGCTCTTAGAGTCAGGTTTGTGGCTCAGCACGGGAAGGAACCTGCAGATTTTTAATCTGCCCCCAGATGGAAGGGACGCTCCTTAGCTACAACGTCCTTCCCACCTGCTTCCAAGTGACTTGCTGATCCTCCTCCCAGACCAGTTCCAATGCAGATACGTGTGAGTCCTCCACTCCCCCCATTCCACAAATACTTACTAAGCACCTGCTAGTGCTGAACTCTGTTTCAGAGACTGAACATTGCAGTAATTGAGAGAGACAAGTGAACAAGTGAACAGCATTGGTCCTGTGGAGGTAATAAAAATAGATCAGTGTGCCCTGGCTGGTGTAGCTCAGTGGACTGAGCGCGGGCTGCGAACCAAAGAGTCGCCGGTTCAGTTCCCAGTCAGGGCACATGCCTGTTTTGCAGGCCGAGTCCCCCAGTGGGGGCCATGTGAGACGCAACCACACGTTGATGTTTCTCTCCCTTTCTCTCTCCCTTCCTCTCTCTCTCTAAAAATAAATAAATAAAATTTTAAAAATAGGTCAGTGTGGTAGGGTGAGGGTGGAAGCTCTCCAAGGAAATGAGAACGGAAACCTGACTGAGGAGAGGAGTTAGCTATGCAGACATCCAGGGCAATGCCTTCCAGACAGAGGGAACAGCCAGCGCTAAGACCCCGAGTGGGGATAGAAAGCCCATGTAGCTGGAATACAGTGAGGACGGGGAGCAGGAGCTGGGTACTGATGTCTGGCCTGATGCTCCCACCCCATTTGAGGTGGGGTATCACTCTTTCCTCCTCCAAGCTCACTCAAGCCATTGGTTTGCCCTCTGCACAGTGCTGATTGTAATTGACCTTGATTCATTCCCCATTGTAACCTCTTGGGGCCCAGGGATCTTGGCTTGCTCCTTTTTGGGTCTCCCACCCTTCATGGCTCACTGCTGGGCTCTTGTTAGGCTCCCAGCAAATATTTATGGAATGACTGTGGAGGAGAGGACTTTGATCTGGGATAGGAGTGGGGGTCAGGTACCTGCCCTAAGATGTTAGGAATCACTTCCTGGGCACCACTGGGTCCTCGACTCTGGCCCCTGTTCTCAGACAAAGGTGGGGATGATCTGGGCACTCAGGTGGGGCCTGAGTGGTAGGAAGTGTTTGTCCCTCCGCACCCTTCCTCCTCGGCTGTGGGATGGTAGTGAGAGAAGGGAAGGGGGCCCGGGGCCTGACCGCAGCCCTGTGTCTGAGGTGCGGGAGATGCCGA
>PVKM010047684.1:0-11579 GCA_004027735.1 Carollia perspicillata
ATTTCTAAATCCTCCTCTTCTCTGGTAGAACGTGAATACATAATGATTCAAATTTGGGAGGGGGTCAATTTATGGTCATATATCATCTAAAACACGTAAGTAAATAACAACAGAGAAAGCTAAAAAAATTTAAGACAGAAGCAGATTTGGGATGGAGAAAGATAGGAGCAGGGGACTATTCATTTTCAGTATTACCCTTGGAGTAATGTTGGCGTTTTTAAACTATACTTTCATATTTCTTGAATTACAATAATTCAGTTTAAACAAAACCCTTAAATGTTGGGAAAAAGGTAGGGAAGGATGGCATCTGGTACTAAGATGGGCACTTGGGTGGTAGTGGCAGAAACCCAGACAACCAGGGCAGGTCAAGGAAGGCAGGTCAGGGAACCCCGGCCGTACCTTCTGCACCAAACACCTCTCCACAGTGAGAGCAGAAGAAGTGCTCTGGGTGCCAGGTCTGGTCCATTGCCGTCAGCACTCTCTGGAGAAGGAACACAGGGAGAGATGCTAGAAGGCCGCAGAGCTGTAAACCATGACCCCGGTTCTACACGGGTGAGTAACAACTACAGGAAAGCAGGGGGGAGGGGGTTGACTCACGTCCAGGATGGGAGCTGCACAGTAAGCACAGCGTGGAGAAAACAGATGGTGGTAGTCCTTGGGGCAGTAGGCCAAGCCACTGCGCTCGAAGTAGGGCTTGGAGCCAATCTCCTCTTTGCAGTGACTGCAGATGAAGTGCTCTGGATGCCACGCTTGCCCTAGAGCATGGATCACCTGGAGGATGAAACAAAGCCTCGCGTGAGAGCCCAACTGGCACTCTAGGGCCTGCAGGATGCACATCTGTGGTAGGCACTCTTCACACCGTATTCCACAGAAATGACACCCCCTGGAGTTACCCAACACGGAGGCCTAGACCTAGGTCCTGCCTATGTGGTCTGTTCTCCATGCTCTATGGAGAGAAAAAGGGCACCCACTTTCTTGACTGCTCATGCTGATAAAAGCCTGTAAATGCTCATTACCACTATGCTGCCCTAGACAGTGGAAGCACAAAAATAGAGCACAGTAGTGAAAGATAACAGACAATGACAGCCTTGGCATGGAAGGGATCCCTGGAAGGGGAAAAGGCCAAAGGACAGTTTTTATTCCTCTGGAATGAATGCCTTATCTCACGCTGCACGCAGAGTCAGGTCTCAAAGCCCTGTTATGGTTTTGGTGGAGAAGGATGCACAGCAACAGTTATTGGCTATGATTTGGAGCTGAGTGCAGCTGAAAATTGTATGCAGTCAATTTAAACGAGGAGTAAAGGCAGCACAGAACAAAGGGTAAGGGCTTAAACTCAGGAGTTTGACTCTCCTGGGTTCAAATCCTAGCTCAACCTCTCACTAGGCCTTGGACCTGCCAGGTAACTTCCCCTAAGCCCTCAGTTTCCTCATCTTTACAAAGGGAACAATAACAGAGTCTCCCTTCAGGACTACTGTGACCCTTGAATGAAGGAACACTTGTAAAGCGCTTAGCTCAGTGCCCTGACTACAGGAAGTGGTCAGGAATTATTAACTATTATTAGAATGTCTTAGAATATAAGGAGAAAGAGCAGTCCCTCCGTGGGACAGAGACAGACACACACAGAGACGCAGATGGTTGCTGTAGGACCATCATTTGGCGCATCCCACCTTTCCAGCGATCGGTTTCTGGCAGGATGCACAGTGGCCCTTGGGCACAGTGGCAATCCCAAGGTCCTGCAACTCCTGCTCCAAACCCCCCAGCATTGAGTCCAGGGAGGCCTTGTCATCCTGCTTTTCTGTCAAGTGCTTCTTGCTGGCCTCTGCTTTCACTGCAACCTGGTGGCGAAGAGAGAACCATGAAGAGAGTCAGCCTCGTGGGCGTTTATTCATGAAGTAGAAGCCTCTTCTTCGTGACCCTGTAGTCTCACCTCTCCTGACTGCCCCTTTAGTCTTTCCTGAACCTTCCTCCAAGGTATGGAAGGGTACAACAGTGTAACACCAGTACCAATGACTTCATCTCTTTTTCATTCCAAATTCCTCAAGCCAGATGAAATCTGACTTATCCTCCTCCATTTATAAATCATTTTCTGACCAGAGGAAATTGAGTGGATTAAGATAATACTTTTTTTCTGGCTCTTGTAATGACTATAGGCAATAATCTTCTTCCTATTCATTTATTCTGCAGCGTTTATTGAGTACCAAGCTTGTGCCAATACCTGCTCTAGGCTCTTGGGAGAGACAGTGTATAAGAGCAGCCAAGTGTCTGCCCTCATGAAGTTTATATTCCCTGGGTGATAGACAATAAACAATTAAACAAAATGAATATATGATGCAAAATTTCAGATAGAAATAAGATATCAGTTATACAGATCAAGATAAAAGTGACAGAGGGTGGGATGGTGAGGAAGAGTTGATTAAAGGGAGGGCGATTGGAGAAGGACTTCTAAGGATGTGATATTTGAGTGATGTACTTAGGGACCCGGAAATATTGATATTTGTGAGGAAAGCATTCCAAAGGGAGGGAGGCCCAGAGGAAGGAAGTAATTTGGTAATCGGAAAAACGGTAAGAAAGGTCAGTGGGGCTAGAGAAGAGGGAGCGAGACTGAGTGGGGCAGAAGATACTGGGGATGTGAGGCAAAGACCACAATGATCACATTTCACCCTCATGGTCAAAGCCCGGGTTTTATTCCGAGGGTGACAGAGCCACTGAAGGGTGTCAAGCATGAGAGTGAAAGAACCGGGTTCATAAGATCCCTGTGGTAGCTGAGTGAGGAATCAAGTGCAGAGGGGAATTAGAGGCACAAATCAGATGGGAGTCTATTATTATGGCTCAAACCAGAAATGACTGGGGCCAGTGTTAGCAGAGAAAGCAGTAAGAAGTTGTCAGATAAGACTGGTCGATGGATGGTAGTTATGGAAGCAAAGTTCCAAAATAGTTATTACAGAACATTCAAAGAAAAAGCCTCAGATTACAGAAAAGATCCCCAATTTATCCTTCATCAACTCAAGTCCTGATTCCAGCTCTCTCAACTCCTTTCTAACTGGACCATTGCTACCCTCGGTCTAGTATTTCCTGATCAGAAAACTATAATGGCTGTCCATTGCTTCCAGCATCAAATCTGCACGCATCACACAGACGTCCAGAGTCTCCCATCCACTGCCCTCACTTCACCTCTCCAATCTCATCTTTTATCGCTCAGCAAAAGGCCTCCACTGTTTAAGACCAGCTAGGTTCCCTGCAGTCTCCTGAATGGGATCCATCACAGGCTGTCTTCAGGCCTTTACTTATCCTATTTTTACTGCCAGGAACAACCTCACAGTATCTCACTAATCCAAAGTGCTCATTTCCCTTCAAGGAACTTTTATCATCTGACAGATTTCCTTCCTCTTCTCTTATATGATGTTAGTTAATGTTGAAAAGATTAGTGTTCAAAAGGTTAATGTCTAAAAGACCTAAAGGTCTAAAAGGTGACCGATATTAACTATGAAAAATAACCAAGTAAAAACACAATAATATATCTATATTCACATCTGCATTTACATCTATTTCTATTTGCTTCTTTATTCGCTACGGAAGAAACAGGAAATATTGACTACCTCTGGGGACAAGACTGAACAGCTAGGAACACAGCTGATAAGAAAACAGTTCACTGCAAACTTTTGTCCTTCTCATTTTTGTACCACGTGAACGTGTGGCCTATTGAAAAGATAAACAGCCCTGGTTGGAGTGGCTCCGTGGATTGAGTGCCGGCCTGAGAACTCAAAAGGTTGCCAATTCGATTCCTTGTCAGGGCACATGTCTGGGTTGAGGGCCAGGTCCCCAGTTGGGGGCATGTAAGAGGCAACCAGTTGATGTTTCTCTCTTCCTTCCTCTCGCTAAGAATTAATTAATTAATTTAAAAAATAAATGATATGTTAAAATGTAAATTAAGCAAGGTACATGATAAATCAATCAGAAAACACCACACAATTAAACCTAATGTAGATTTTTTTCTAGTATTCCCAGATATACAGCACTCAGCTTTATTGTAGACATTAAAGAAAACTTGTTTCTGACGTTTATTCACTTGTCCCTCTACTGCATGTGTTTTATTCACAGTTTGTCGGGAACTGTGCTGGGTGTCGGGAGTCCAATGGTGAGCTGCAAAGGTAAGGTTCTTACCCTCACCAGTCACACACACTTTATACACTGCCTTGAAATCATTTCCTAGTCACTCCATGTGTGCATATCAAATCCTCCAGCCAATTTAGAATGGTTGTATTGTCTCCCTTAAGAATTTTAGATGCTATTTCCCTTGATAAATTCTTAAGCCCATTTATCCGATTTCCATTCCCCGCCAGGCCACCAGAGCTTGCCACTCATGCTCTGGAGGCTAGAAAAAGAAGAGTTTTATCTCAGTGTGGGGGGTAGGACTCCTCATGCTTCCTATTGTGAAAGCCACACTCGATCTCCCTTGCTCTGCCCAGCTTGTCCACGGCGCTCCTCTGTCCTGCTCAGGCAGGTCCCCTTAACAGTGCTGCCACATTTCACCTGGCATTGGAGGCCAATGCCCTCCCTGCTCACTCCAACTAGAAGAACCACCGTGCTCGTCTCTTTTTGTCCAAACCCTTCCTGTTCTTTGGAGTCGATCCCACACCCATGCCCACCTCTGATGAAATCTCCTTGACCTTCTACATTCCTGATGTTTGCTCCACATATTTTGATAAACCACCTTGTCTTTCATTCTACAAATGTTACAGAGGCTTATGCCTCATTTTATTTACCAAGCACACTCCAAGCTCCAGGAGATCAGTGCCTGGATCATAATATCTTCTGTGTCCAGATAATACATAGCACAAAGTTGAATTCATCCACCAAATTAAATTTAGTCTGGGAAAAGAAATGACAACTTGGAAGTGTTCCTCCAGGGAGAATGCAGAGGTGAGTTCCAAAGACATAAACCTGAAGGCTTTGCCACAGGGACTATGCTCACCGTGGCCTGCATATCACACAGGTGGGCCATGAGCTCATCCAGCTGAGCGGCTACTGATGTTTTAGAAGGTGTTGGTGATTCCTTTGGTTCTTTGATGTCACTACGGGGAGAAAACAAAAAATCACACTAACACATCAAAACTCAACAAATGTTAAGCCACACGTAAAATATCAGCAAATGCGGTTTTAACTATTAAACACTTAGATGTCAGTAAAACTAAAGACAGAGAATATTTTAAAGTATAGGTACTAGACTAAAATTGTGTCTCCATATCTCCCTCTGTTCATCTCCAAAATGACTATTACTCTCAGGTGCATGAAGAAAAGCACTGGGTATATACCTGGCAGGCTGTTTGGACCCAACAGCCAGGTGCAAAGCGGGCTCTGGAAAGTTGCTTTAAGACTGTGGCCCAAGTGTGTGTGTGTGTGTGTGTGTGTGTGTGTGTGTTTATTTTAGTAGCATTCTTTTTAAATTTTGAAGTATTCAATCTTGTTTCAGTTATTATCAGGCAAGAGACAAAAAATAAATGAGAACATAGAACAGGCATCCATCCATAAATTGAGGTGCATGGGCCACATTTGGCCATGTCCATTCATACTGTCTGCAGCTGTTTTCCTACAGAGTTGGACAGCTGTGACAGAGAGACACCTTATGGTGGTGTCACAAAGCTAACATAGTTACTATTTGTTACCAAAAAGAAGTGTGCCAACCCATGATAGCATTTAGATAATGTACATGATGTTGATTTTAGATCTATATAATTATGAATCAATTATTAATAAATAAAATTTGGGACCCAAGACACAGAATACAGATTCTATTCAAATACTTGCACAGTTGTGTGTGTGTGTGTGTGTGTGTGTGAGAGAGAGAGAGAGAGAGAGAGAGAGAGACAGAGAGAAGAGGGGAGGAGAGGAGAGGAAAGAAAGAAGCATAAGTAAAAACAGTGGAAGTGTATTTAAAAATACTCTTTTAAAGGGTTAGTGATTATACTAGTCATATAAGGATGGTTCAGTGTTATCAAATGGATTAATATAATGCATTATAGTAATGCATAAAGAGAAACCATTTATAAACACATTGATAAGTGCTGAAAAGCAGTTGAAAAACAAGTTCAACCACCATTCCTGTTGTTGAAGGTAGATGTTTTTTCCATACCCTTGTGTACATCCTTATCTGTCCTTTGCAACCATAACATTTATTGTTTACACTGAGCCAGGCCCTCCGTAAACGGTTTTTCAGGTGTCTTCTTTAAATCCTTATAACAACCTTAAGAGTGAGGTACTGCCACTCCCAGGAAAAAAAACTGGGGCCCTAAACCCAGGTTTTTTTTTATCTACATAAATAACAGAGTTTGGGCCTGCAGACTGCAAAGTGTATGTTCTTCCTCACCATGGTAAACGATCTTCCAAATGATATTTAAAGGCTATGTAGTTTTCAAATGTACAACGTGCCATGACTTATTAAACCAATCATTTATTATTAGACACCCAGACTATATCTGATTTTTGCTGTGATCGGTACTGCAAAATAAATTTGCACCCATATTTGATTATTTCCATAGAGTAAATTTTAAGAAGTGGAAAAACTGGATCATGAGGGCAACTGACTCAAGTAATGTTTGTAACCAACATTAATCAAGGGAGTTCAGCTAACCGCCCATCAAACTCTCTCTCTCTCTCATACACACACAGCAAAATACTCTAAGTCTTTTCCTAAATGTATTTTCTACAATGAAAACATACATTTACTACTTTACTTATTTTTATGTATTTACCAACCAGGAAAAAAGCAGAAGGAAAATGTATCTCTTTTTCTCTTAAGAAAAACAAGGCCTTTTCTTGGGTGCATGTCGCACCACTGACTTACTTTTGTTTGAGAATTTAACAAAAAGGAAAAGACAGGAGAAAGGTGGATCTTCTCCTCTTAAGATGAAAGACCTTGTCTTTTAAGTACAACATGGTCTCCTAGCAAACATAAGATATTTTTTTTTAATCTGGAAACAAACACGCTCAGGTATACAAGTGACTGACACGGTCCTTGGAGGTTTCCAAGAAGAGTGCAGAGGAGGTCACCCTCACAACTCTTTTCAGACATAATCCCTCAGTAATTGCTGCCACAGGGCATTGTCTTGGAGGCACAAAGGGCAGCTGGACTGTGAACAGTTTCTGCTACCCTGTGCCCCAGGGGAGGATGAATGCAGTTTCTTAACTTGGGTTTGTATAATCCTAAAAACCTGTCCATCTCACAGCTGGGGCACACGTGTGTTTATTCAAAGAATTCTCACTGGTTTTTAACTACACTCCTGGTACAGTGTGTGAAAAGAAGTAAATCATTGTCATGATAACTTATTAGTAATCGAGTCAACAATATAACATTCTAAGTAAGAAATGGGCTGATGACTGCATCATTATAGCAACCTTGGATTTGTCTCCTGACCTCTTAAAAATCATAAGGGTGATTTGCTATGCCATCAGTAACAACTTATTTCACTTCACAGACATTTTAATAATATAAATCACAAATGATGTGTTTAAAAGAATCCAGACTTCTCAAATGAGAGGCTTCATTGTGCTGGATTCCCCCGCTCCCCCATCCTCCGCAATATTTTTATGAATTGTTTCTCCCTCTTCTTACCAAAATTATTTTTGTGCATGTAAAATATATATTTCTAAATCATTGGTCACAATGTTTCTTATATACCA
The DNA here is from genome assembly GCA_004027735.1 of Carollia perspicillata. Taxonomy (NCBI): domain Eukaryota; kingdom Metazoa; phylum Chordata; class Mammalia; order Chiroptera; family Phyllostomidae; genus Carollia; species Carollia perspicillata. Next base: position 7,678 of record PVKM010047684.1, read on the forward strand.
CTACATTAGAAATATTATTCTGCTCTGGCTGGTGTGGCTCAGAGGACTGAGTGCAGGCCTGCGAACTAAACAACCGTGATTCGATTCCCAGTCAGGGCACATGCCTGGGTTGCAGGCCAGTTCCCAGCAGGGGACACACAAGAGGCAGCCATACATTGCTATTTCTCTCCCTCTCTCCTTCCCTTCCCCTCTAAAGATAAATAATTAAAATCTTTTAAAAATATATTATTCCATTGTTATATTCACAACTGGTGTTGAATATACTTTCAAGGTCCAAAGCAATGTTTGCTTCATTTAAGCAAATCAGAGGAAATGGTGAACACAGACTGCAAGAATCTGGTTTCTGAGTCTTATGTTCTATCTGTATGGACAGCCTGTCTGCTCTGAATTATACCAGCCTCTGGGATTTGTATCATTCTATTACATATTTACTAGGTCACCTGGATTTTTGTCTCACTTTCCCATAAGGTCTACACAGAATGTATCATTCAGTAATGGAAGTGTGTCAATTGAGGTCCATTCGGAAAAAATACAAGCATGGTGAATAAACAAAAGGCATTTAATCCAGAAATATGATTGCATAGGTGATGGGAGGGCTAAAAAGCAAACAGAAGACACCAAGGAACTCAGAGATTAGCCACAGCCATGTCATTAGGCTGAAGGCACAAGGCCAGAGGCAAAGTGACCAGAGCCCGGGGCCCAGGTCAACAGGCATCAACTTGAGTCATATTGAACCTATTTTGCTTCAGCTGAAGCCATAAAGGAGATGTAACTGCAGATGGAGACTGTGAAGAGAGAGAGATTGGGAAGAAATGCCTAAAATTTCCTTGCCTTTCACCTTCCAGTCTCTCTACAGTGTCTCTCATTGGTTGAAGCCAGTGAGAGACAACTGCCTCTACATCCTGGAAAAACCCATCCACAGGGGTCAGCTCCTCTGGAATATAGAGCAGAGCAAGAGAGGAGGAAGGAATGGGTCTGATGGGAAACCCATCAGTGACTGATACGGTGGAGGGGATGTTGATAAGTTAGTACTGGTGTGCCATCAATTGACCACAGTGCTAATAGACAGGAAATGGCTGCTGGTTGGGCTGGTTTCCATGTTATGTGTTCATATGCTCATTAGTGTTTCTATTAAAGTCTTGGCATCCTGGATTTAAAAAGCCAAATATTTACTATGAGTCTATTGTGTGCCGGGCACTTTTTTTGCTACTGTTGTTTTGCTTCGTTTGCTTTTTCTCACAAGAGGGTGAACTGGGAGGTGTAGGGGCATGCCCGCCAGGCAACTTCCTGGAACTGGAATAAACTGGCAATTGTAATAACAAATTGGCTTCCCTCCCATCAAAGTAGAAAGTGGGAAGTTATACAAAGACTTTTTCATAGCATAGGTTCCTTCCTTATTTTGGCATCATATGCACACTATTGGCTGCAGTTATGAAACGAAATAAGGTGCAGTGTAGTACTCTTTACCAAGCATGAGCCTTCACTATCTACATTTTAAGTCTTTTACATTGTGTCCCAGAATATTGTCTGATTTTTTTTTAATTGCAAGCAATAACTGAAGAGAGAGCAAAGAAAGTGGCCTTTTTATTTCTTTCAGATTATCGATTCTGCTTTGGCCAGTAGAAATTATTTAGTAAATGAATCTGTTTCAGTCTGTAGCTTTGGTTGATAGGTAATCCCTCTATCCACCAAATACATTTGAGCAAATATGGAAAGAAGAAGTCTACATTCATTAGCCAAAGAGACCCACTAGCTCTGATTTTGTGAACATCTTGCTGAAATTCCATATGGTGTTTTCTCTTTTGTGACCTGGAATACCTAGTCCAGAACATCTGTGATGATTCGAACTATTTACACTTTTTCAGGTGGTGAAGGGCGCAGCAGAGCTCGTTAGCTGGGACACCCTTCTAGAAGGGCCCTGGAGAAGTTGCCCCATCAGCTTGGCAGAATTCCACCTCTGCTCAAAGACTATGGAAAGGAGAGGAGGGCAGTAGGAGTTCCAAGCAAATTATTGTCCAAACACAGACTGGTAACAATTATTTAATGACTTTATTTTTTCAAGTATTTAATAATAAAAAAAATACCTGTATACATTGGGCTCCTTGACCTCAGTAGTGTACACAAGTTGTGCCTAAGACAGAGAGATGGAGAATGAATTTGTTAGTAGAATGTTGGTGCTTATCTACCTCAAGAATCAGATAATGCTTTTAGCTGCGGAAGGGGACTACTCACTAGTGTATCTCTGAGATATCCTTTCACAAGGCAGAGGAATACCGGCCATCCCACAGAGAAAGGCCAAGTTCTAAGCAGAGTAGCTGCCACAGGAACAGAGTGGCCCTCTCCCTGCCCTAAAAGCACTGAAACAGAGAAGCACTCAGATAGAAAGCATAAAATGTAGGAAATGAGTCAGAGCAAAGCCCTTTTATGGGGGAAGACCATAACACAATTAAATTTAACATACCAAAAGAAACAATGTGTGACTGTAAAGGGTAGCTGGCTAGCAACTCACACATATTTGTGGAACAAATATTTATTGAGTGTCTTTGTCATGTATCAGGGCTAGAGATGTAGCAGTCAAAAACAAAATGATAAAAAAACAACTGAACAGTCTGTCCTGGATAATACATTGTGAGAAATAGATAATAAACAATTTAATATGTAAAAACTAAATTAATTAATGTGTACAATTAATCAGGGGAGGGAGATCGGAAATGCAGAAGAAATGGCAATTATAAATATACTGATCACCACCAAAAAGAAATCTTACCATTTGCGACACTATGGATGGACCTAGAGGGTATAAATCAGCCAAAGAAAGACAAATACCATATGATTTCACTTATATATGGAATTGAAAGAGTAAAATAGATGAACAAACAATACACCAACAGACTCATGGCTAGAGAACAGACTGATGGTTGTCAGAAGGGAGGGAGATTAGAGGGTGAGTGAAAAAGATTGCGAAGTACTACAGATTGGTAGTTATAAAATAGTCATGGGGATATAAAGTACAACATAGTGAATCTAATCAATAATAGTCTAATAATTACATATGGTGTCAGACAGGTACTGGAGATATCAGGGGGACACTTTGTAAAGTATATGATTGTCTAACTACTATGCTGTACACCTGAAACTATTACAAAATAATATTGTATATAAACTGTCATTTATTTTTAATTTTAAAAACCTAAAAGAAAAAGAAAAAGAAGTATAAATGGATAGTTACAAAACAGTCATGGTGATGTAAGGCACAGCATAAAGAATACAGTCGATACTATCGTAATAATTATGTATGGTGCCAGGGTGGGGATTCCAGACTTATCCCAGAGAACACTTCATAATTTACATAATTATCTGACCACTATGCTGTACACATGCAACTAATATAATATTAAATGTCAACTGCAATTGAAAAAAATTTAAATATAAATACATAAATTAAAAAGCAGACAATCCAGAGAAGGACTCACTGAAAAGGGGGCTCTTGAGCAAGGACTGATAGGCAGGGGTGAGAAAAGTTTGTAGGTATCAAGGGTAACCGGGTCCAGGCAGAAGGAACGGCAGGGAGAGCGCACCCTGGAGCATCGGGGAACAGAAAGGAGGCCAGAGTGGCCTGAGCAGAGTGAACCAGGGAGACAGGGAAGGAGAGTAAAGGGGCCAGACCACACAGGTAGAGTGACCAGATAATTTACTGTTCAAACCGGAACACTTTGGAGGGTGAAAAAGGTTACTAAAAATAATCTATAATTTTATTTTGTTTTTTATTGTTGTTCAGTTTCACTTGTCCCCATTCCCCCCCACCCCATTGCTCTCCCCTGCCCTGCCCCTGCCCCTGCTCCAGGAGTCAGTCCCCACCCCGTTGTCTGTTACCCTGGGGCCTTCACACATGCCCTTAGACT
>PVKM010047685.1:0-11382 GCA_004027735.1 Carollia perspicillata
ATCTCAAAGCCTTCCTCTCCATCACCATCCTCATCTACCTGCTCATGGGTGAGATGTATGTGTGGACACCATGAAGAGGGCCCAGCTGACGGTGGCCAGACACTGTGGTTGTGTCTCTGGACTTTGACCTGGACCAGGGTGAAGTGAGTGCAGTGCCCTCTCCCATGGAGTTCATAGGCTACCTCTACTCCATGAGCACCATAGTGTTCGGGCCCTGGATATCCTTCCACAGCTACATACAGGCTGTGCAAGCTCACCTGCTGAGCCACTGATGGCTGCAGAAGGTGGCCAGGAGCCTGGCGCTGGCCCTGCTGTGCCCTGTGCTGTCCACCTGTGTGGGCCCTTACCTCTTCCTATACTTCATCCCCCTTGATAGTGACTGCATCTTTCGAAACAAAAAATGCAAAGCCAGGTTGCTGTAAGCCTACAAGAGTGCTATCTCCTTCCACTTCAGCAACTATTTTGTGGGCTTCCTGTTGGAGGCCACAGCCATGTTGGCAGGAGCTGGCTTCACTGAGGAGGAGGATAGCCTGGAATGGGACCTGACAGTGTCCAGGCCACTGAACATGGAGCTGCCTCAGCCTGTGGTGGAATTTGTCACAAGTTGGAACTTGCTCATGTCTTATTGTTTTCAAGAATGCTCTCTACCTAGGGACCTTCTCAGCCACGCTGGTCCCCTATGCAGCCAGCACCCTCCTGCCTGGCTCCAGCTTCCACCTGCCTGCAGTACTGCTGCCACAGGCATTTACCACTGATGTGGAGCACATCCTCCAGAAGCACCTGGCTTGGATCCTCAGTGCCTGTCTTGTTCAAACAGTGACCACCAGACTGTTCACACCAGCACTACTTGAGCATGGGGGTAGGAGCCTGAAACCTGATCTTTGGGGCCCTGGCCATCTTCCGCCTGACCTAACCAGACTCCATGTTCATTGTGGATATGGATGATACCACAGAGGAGCAGGGCTGTGGTGTGGCATACAGTGGCCACAAGGTCAGAGCTCAGCTGGGGCAGTCACTGGGTCACTTTCGGATGCTGGATCTTCTATCATCTCCTAACCAGAAGCACATTTGTGGATCCTCTTAGTTCCCTCAAGACCCCTCCTCAGGTGCTGGCTCTGATGGAGGATGAGAGAAAGCCCTCTTAATTCTTGACCTCTCTCCATCGCAGACGCCCCCCCACCCACAACATCCCTACACACACACACACACCATTTCCATGCCTGCCTATCCCCACCCCACCACAACGCAGGAAGGGGATGGTCCCTGCTGGGGCCTAGGGATGGGGGACGCTTGGAAAAGCAGAGAGGGAGAGATGCACAGCCTCCCCACCTTCCTACTCTCTTTTTAATACAGTGTCTTATTGTCAATTAAAAGTAGAGCATATTTTTAAAGCCCACTAAAATAATTCAAGATAAATTTTGATTTGACATTTAAAAAACAAAGAAATGAAATATTACTGCTCCTAAACACATACCCATCCCTTTTAGTTTTTCATCTCTGCCAGGGGCATCAAGAAAAAGTTTTAGAGAAGACCCCAAGACGTTTGCCTTCCATACACAAGTTAGCTTAATAGAAACTACCACATGAAAGAAAAGAATCTGGGAGTGGCATGGAGAAGGCAATCAGAACTACCAGGGAATCTTTAAAAGGTAAAATGTCCATGATTGCAAATCAATGTTTTGTGATGTTGCTGTCAAGAATCACAATACATTTATGTTATAATTGTGTGGGAACGTATACATCTTACTATCTATCCTTTATTTGCTACTCACTGCATTCAATGGCAATGCTAAAGACCTAATGCTAGATCTAAAAGAACTCATCTGGAAATTCACACTTTTTAAATTTACAAACTATAATAATTTTAATCTCTTAGGTCATTTTAGCAATACGATAAATCAAGGGAGAAAGCGTTTTTGTTTTTTGAAAAGCCTACATTAACTCAAATGAGCCGAAAATTAAATATTAAATGTATTTCACTTTTGAAATGTTGCAAAGAAATTGTAATCACAATTGCTGTCACCAGATACACATTGACTTTTGTAATATATTCTTTTCCTTTTCAGTCTTCCTTTGCCCTCAACAAAAACACACTCTGAGTAAGTTCTCAGGCCCCATCCAGATTTAAAAATAACAACCAAAAGAAACCAGAAACCAAAACCCCTTAGAGTAGAATTTTTGGTTGAACTATTTTAACCATAATCAATTCCCATGACTGGCAAGCTTTCAGGAGGTTAAGAGAATTAAAAGAGGAGGAGGAGGTTAAGGATCAGAAAAAGGATTTGATTTGCATTTCCACCATTTTTCCAGCTCGTGGTCAGGCTGGAGGCACTTCTGGAAGTAGCATCATGATGACTGCCCAAGGAGAACACCAAGTTGTGTTGTATTGGTTGTATTGGTTGGTGATGGTGGTACTGAAAAAACTTCCACTCATGAAACATCACCTGACTGGTGAATGTATTGACAATGTATAGGATACAGCTGGTCAGGAGAAATTTTGTGTACTGAGAGATGGCTATTACATCCAAGCCCAATGTGCCATGATAGTGTCTGATGTAACTTCAAGAGTTACTTATAAGAACATACTAACTAGCATAGAGATCTAGTACAAGTATGTGAAAATATTCCCATCATGTTTTGTGGCAACAAAGTGAATATTAACAACGGGAAAGTTAAGAAAAACAATAGTCTTCCACCAAAGAATCTTCCTCTAGTACTGTAACATTTCTGCCAAAAGTAACTACAACTCTGAAAAGCTTTTCCTCTGGCTTGCTAGAAAACTAATTGGAGATCATAACTTGGAGTCTGTTGCCATGCCTGCTCTTGCCCCACCAAAGGATGTCATGCACCCAGCCTGGGCAGCACAGTGACAGCATGATCTAGTGGTTGCTCAGACAACTGCTCTCCCCCACAAGAATGACAACCTGTGAGACAAAGAAGCTGGAGCCCAGCTCAGAAGGCATTTTAAAGGCAACTACCCTGTGATGTCAGTGCAATAGTGCATTTGCCACTTCGCTAAGCAAAACATGTGCTTAATGTTGGGGATGCCAAGGAGATGAATGGGCTTCAAAATTTTTTTTAAATACCTTCATTTTTTTGGACCTGCAGACAGCTATTTCCTTATTGAGTTTCAAATATAAGACTGCTACAGTCACATCACAATATTCAGTAGTGAAATCTTGTTTGTTGCTGTCAATCCCACTCCTTTTCATTAAGAATCAGAATACAGCTGTACTTTAAATTCTTTTTAAAAAGGAAGAGAAAGAGTTTTTTGCTAAGTATAATCATTCAATTGCACAGAATTAAAAACACTTCAAAATCAAGATACAACTAATAAAATAGTAAAGATTAAGTTACAGGTTATCTCAGAGCACATGTAAATCTAAGAACAAGATAAAAAGACAAAAAATATTTCTTCTTGGTTAATATCTACTGGAAAAGTGCAATTAAAGTTTATACATAACTTTGTTTCCTTATGATATTCACAGAGAAACTGGGATCACTCGTGTAGCTCTGCTAAATTTAAAACAAAGAGATAAAACTTCTAAAAGCAACAATCTCAAGTTAAACTTACTCTACAATTCTCAACAATCTTGCTCCCTTTCCACAATTAAATTTACTTAGACACTTAGCACCATATTTAACTTAAGAGAATAATATTGAAAAGTTTCAAGAAAATTCATACAGCTATCAAGTGTGGTTATTTAACACCCAGGCTTCCAAAAGGTCAATTTGCCTGCCTCCCTTAATATGAACTGTAACATTATGAGAAAAACGATTACCTTCCCATGCACAGTTTCAGAAATTTAAACTAGTAAAGGTCACCTATCCTTTTGCCCAATTTGCCCATCAACAGACAGAACCAGCTGCTTGACTGGCCCACGTGATCCCGTAGAAACTGTGCGTGTGCCCTGCAGTCAGCCTCGCCACCGTACGAGCTGCATCTCTGTGCCTCAGTTCCCTGAGGTGCGCAAAGGAGGTTCAGACCAAGCCGGCTTCCCCAGCTTTGAGGAAATAATGCAAGTAAAGCACCTAATGCAGTAACTACACTCAACAAGGGAGGGTGTTAATGGCATTTAAAAACAGAATGCAGACCTAACGCGCAGAAGTTTGTTCTCAAAGCACCTCCAAGGTCCCATCATCACTCAAGGCTGAGACCTCACTTGGGCCCTGATCTCTACCAGCAGGGTTCGGCAGTGAAGGGGTTACTGGGGCGAGGAGAATCACTATTGACTGCGCGGTCAAGAGCACGCGAACCGAGAGCCCACCACCAGTGGGCAGACGACTCTACCCTCACCCCCTCCTGCAACTGCGCAAAAAGAGGCGGGCTCAAACAGACGCAATCCACGCGGGAAATCCTGCCGGAGGGACGCGTCCGCCAGCAGAAATTTTCCAAAGCGCGGGTCCGCAGGAACACACGAGACAGATCTTTGTTTCACAGCTCTCTCGAGGACCTAACTGGGAAGCGGGAGGACAAAAGCCAGGTCAGCAATCGGAAGCCGAACGCGGTTGTGATTTTCGGAGAGAAGCGAAGCGAAAGGTTTCTCGGACCTATTTAAAGGAATTTCCTTGGAGAGTTTCTATTATTTCTTCGCATCCACGACGCAGTTCCTACAACTCAACTGTCAGCTCCGGCCACCTCTCTTGGAGCCGAACTCCGGAAGTTTGTAGGCCCCGCCTGGTTGTGGGACCGGTGCGCATGCGCATAGCTGTTAATATACTAAAGTGTCTCCGCCTTCCTTTCTATTCCGTGGCAGCGATGGCCGAGTGGTTAAGGCGTTGGACTTGAAATCCAATGGGGTCTCCCCGCGCAGGTTCGAACCCTGCTCGCTGCGAAAGCGGGTAGCTTCTCTTTTTATTCCGTTTTTGTTACATTCCCTGAATTAATAACCTGGCTCAACGAAGCGCCTACAAAAAACTTACGTGTGCCTAAGAAAAGCCAGTAAACATCAGTGCTGCAAACATACTCTGTTCACGCTAAAAATAAAAGTCTTCCTTTATTCTAAACGGTAAGATAAGAGTTTTAAAATCTTGTTCCTCGTGAAGAGTAACATCGCAAAATAAAATGAATATAAATAATGCTGGAAGTTTTCAGGCTGTCACCACCAAAACAAGCTATCATCTCATTAAAACTGATGGCAAGGCAAATGTTGCCTCTCCTTCCATCCCAGAATTACCTTCCTCTGTTCCTCAGCCACATCCAGAACTGGTGTGAAATGGGAGATAAAAACTTTTAAAAGTTCAACTTCTAAAGCATAATAGCTATGTCCACATAATGGAACACTATGCAAGTAGCACTAAAATGCTAGTAATGACGTGGGAAGGCCTACCCAATGCATTGCCAAATGCAAAAAGTTAGACATGTTGGAAAACAATTTACTTTATGATCACATTTTTATTCGACAATTCATTTATGTGGCAAGAATGGGAGAAAAGAATGAATTATGGCTGGAAAGAAATAACCAAAATATTAGCAGTAATTATTATCTCTGGGTGGTGGGATTTTAATTTTCTTAACAGATGGTGTTTTGCTTAACTAGTTTCCTATCATATATCGACCCAGTATTTTTTTATTGATTTTAGAAAGAGATGGGGGGTTAGGGGGTAGAGAGAGAGAGAGACATTAATTTATGCATTCATTTATGCATAAATGAATGACACTTATTTATGCATTCATTGGTTGATTCTTGTATGTGCCCTGGTGGGGGATCCAACGCACAACCTGGACTTATCAGGACCAACTGAGCTATCTGGGCTCTCTGGGCTCTCTGGCCAGGGTGACCCTGGAATTTTTTTTTTTTTTTTTTAATGAAAGAAAATTGTGAGAAGCTTTGGCCAGGTAGTTCCATTGATTAGAGCGTTGTCCCTGATAACACCAAGGTTGCGGGTTCCATCTCTGGGCGGGCACAAACAAGAAACAACCAATGAATGCGTAAATAAGAGGGGCAACAAATTGATGTTTGCATATCTCTCTCAAGATTAACAGATTAAAACAAAAGAAAAAGAAAATTGTGAGGTTAGTCTTCGAGACCCTGCACACCCCTTTTGATTCCCTTTTGTCTACTTTTATCTTCTCCCTCCCATCCCATGCTTTCCAAGTGCCCTTGCGAGTTCCCTAACACCCCAAGGCTGGAGATAGCTTTCTGTAATACGTGAAGCCCATTCCCCACACAGCCCCCATCCCATGTGAGTCTTAGCTGAACATACACACTCACCACATTCACACCTTCAATTCCATCCTCTCCGCCCAATCCCAGCCTCTCTGCCCCCCTTCCAGTCACATAAATAATTGCATTAGTTTCCTATTTGGTCTCCTTCCCTCTTCAGTCAGTATCATGCTGAGCTGCAAATAACAGAAAACCCAACTCTAGTGACTTAACCACACTGGGGTTTCTCACAAACCTGGGAGTAGGCAATTCTCAGAAAGAACAGGGGACAGAGCTCCGCCATTTTTAATGCCTAGGCCACATCCCCTGCTTGTCTCATTGTCCTAAGGTGTTCGCTATACCTCCAGACCTCACATCCGTATTCAGGTAGGAAGGGGAGAGACAAGAGCTCTCAGTTTATGTTTATTTACTTGACCTGTGTGACAAGGTTACAACTAGCTACAAGGAATCTAGGGCAGTAAGCGTGTTTACCTGGGTATATTGCCACCCATATTAAATTGGAATTTCATTGGTAACGAAGACGGATGGAAACTGAGTGAGCAACCAAGTGTATCTGCCGTACTTCCCTAAGAGGAAAGTGAAAACTTGTAGGCATAAGGCCTCCAAAACAAGCCCTGTCTTTCCTGCCTTCCTTCCTTTATCTCCCATTTGCTTTGAGTTATGAGAAGGCCTGCTAGCACTGTATGCTGGCTCATGCCTTTGAACCTTTTTCCATTTTCACGTACAATTATCTGGAATGTCCTCTCTTGCTTTCACCCTTCTCCCCTCATTAGAAGAGGGCTGCCCATCATTCGAACCCTCTTCTTATTTAGGGGACTTGCTCTCTCCTTGAATCTAGGTGTGAGGATGCCATCCATCCTTCTTCCCCTCATCTCCATAATAGAAACTGAAAACGCCTCATAACTGCTTTCAAGACTCCCTTTCAGCTACAAAGGCTGCATGTGGCCTAGGCCCAGCCAATCAGATGTGCCCACCCCAAATTGCAATCAGAGCTGTTCCTGTGAAGAAGCAGGTAAGGATCCATCCTGGTAGGGAGCAGAGGCCATAATGGCAGCCACAGATACAGCTAAAGGCAGCAGCAGCGGGTCTGTAACTGGGGTTTACTGTTGTCCAGAAGCATGGAGAGTAGTATCTACCCCCAGGTGGTTTTGAAGCATCATTCTGCCATAATCTTAGACTTTGCCTAGCCTACACTTACTGCTGTCTGAATTTCCAAAAGTGGCTTTGCAGCCTTCCCAACAATTCTACAAACTATTTGACATCTTTCCAGTAAGATTTCTGATTAAATCAGCCCTAGTCAATTTTTCTTTCTCTTTCTTTCCCCTCCCCCCCTTCCAAATAGCACATACAGCTTCCCTCCTCGACCCATCCTCACCTGCTGGGAAAACTCATGTTTTTTCCAAGTATCACCTTCTAGATAAAGCATTCCTGCAATCCCCTAGGCTGACTCAGAGGCCCCCTTTTTATTCTATCCTAGCATAGCAAGGATCACATGGAACTATTTCCGTCAGTTTGCTTCTCTCCCTTTTAAATTAAATGGTAAAGTCCCTGCAAATTTATCAAGGGATCCTGTCCCTGATCTTTGTACCCCTGCCTGGCACAGAAAAGGCACTCAATACATTTTTAATGAAGGAATAAATAAATATGAGTCAGCACCCAGATATGTGTCAATGATCAATGAATGTGAAATATCTTATCCCTAAAAGGAAAATCTGATTTGGAGGAGCCTTCTCTCTAGGTCCTCTGGACTGGACAGGTCTGTCTGGTCCCCCCACCTTTGCCTCTTTCTAGACACTGACCTGACCCCTTTCTCCCCTGCTCACAGATCCCCAGCAGATCCCTGTGGCGAGAGGAGTAAAGGCCCAACTCCTACCTCAGGAGCCCTAGCACACTGCAAAGGCCCTTCATAATTTGGCTCTAGTGTCTTTTCAGCCTTCCCTCACACTGCTCCCCAACGTAACTCTGTAAGAGCAGTTAGAGTGGCTTACCCGCTCCCACAGAGCAGATCTAGCAATTTCTGGCCCTTTTACACATTGGCACCCTTGGCTGGAAACTTATCCTCTCCCTACCGGTTGATTAGGAATATACACACCCACCAATGTGCACCGGTACATGCACACGTACGTACACCCCACACATACACCCCCAAAGCACACAAAGATTTGAGGACACACACATGAAAAGTTTAAAATTTGCCCTATAAGCAAAATTTAATTATGCTTCTCATTTTCTGTCCCATGATCAAGAAATATTCCAAAAAAGATAATGGGAACATCAGATATACAAAAGAAGTGTCCAAGAATTGAAACATCAAGAATCCAATTTTATAGAAATAGCAATAAAACAGAGATTATTTTCATTAAGTGATATTAAGTTGCATATTGAATAGGGAATATATTCTCATGGTTCAAAATCACAGTGTCTCCCTCTAATCCCTGTCCTCCTGCCGCCGAGGTCCCCTTCCTGGGCCACCAGTTACTATTTTCTCATTTTTTCCTTCCATGCCTTCTTTAGGCACAAGCAAGAACATACTGATTTTTATACAAATGTTAGCATACTATACAAAATGTGCTGAACCTTCTTTTGTTATTTAGAAATATATCCTAAATATCTTTATATATAAAGAGCTTTTTTTTATTAAAAATGGCCTCTGCTCTCAGTTGGTTAGGCATCATTCCACAAAGCAAAATATCACTGGTTCAATTCCCGGTCAGGGCACATGCCTGGGTTGCAGGTTGAGTCCCTGGTTGGGGCGCATACGAGAAGCAACCTATCAATGATTCTCTCCCTCTCTTTCTCCCTTCCCTTATCTCTAAAAATAAATAAACAAAATCTTTCTTTTTAATCTGCCTCTTCTAACAAGAGGCCGATTCTAACTTGAATTCCCTCTATGAGTAGAGCTCACAGCCTCTGAAGGAATGGGGATTTATTTACTGAATCACCACTGATAACCATTCAAGTTGTTTTCAATCTTTTGACTCTACCTCCCCTCCCCCTCGAAAACTTCTTCAGAGAAAATCTTGTATGTATGACATTTCCTAAAGCAGGAAACTTAATCCCATCCAGTCTCAGGTAACTTTGGGATAAAGGGGTCAGCAATTTGTCAGGTACCAGAATTTGGGCACAAAACAAATCATGGTGGTCAAACAGTTCTAAAAGTATAAACAAATGAATAAATAAAATAAAATCATGGTGTACACAAATACCCTACCTAGAAAGAAAGGAGAAATTCCCTCCCATGCTAATCTATTCCATTTCCAAGGAACAGGAAGGGCCAGAAATAAAAGTACATGTTTTTGACCTCAAGTGAGTCAGTTCTTGGAACCTGCCCTTTCCCTTCTTCCCTCTGTTTCCGCTTCCCTTTCCTTAACTGCATATTCTGCCCAGAAACTACTGGGATCCCTCGAATTTTCATTAACAATTCTAAATGCTCCAGTGATAATTTTCTTAGCCACAGCCTCTTCTAACTCAGATGCTCTCTGGATTTAGTGCTCCCTGCCTCTGGCTCATGAAAGGGACAACGAAGACTGGAGTTACAAAAGAATGCAGGTCTAGAATCTTCCCTGCAGAATGACAAAGGTTATTTATAAGACAAAGGGGTGGTTGGAAGTCCCTGAGACTCACTCTCAATTACTGCTTCTGCTTGCAGAATTGTTCAGGGCTGAGATGGATCATTTGATGAAATTTTTTCAGCACTTATGGTTAGTAGCAGTGTTAGACCTCAGTTCTTGAGTTCAGCAAAAAAAAAGAATTCAGAGCCAAGAACTCTAGTGCAAGGAGTTTGTTTAGCCTTTTAGAAAGAAAGTCACAGAGACACAGTGAGCCAGCTGAGCTGCATGGACTCAGGAAACAAGCTATAGTTGTCCAAGAAGGGTCCTAGTAGCATGGGAGAAAGAAAGCAAAGGATATGCACATAAGGAAAGAGAGTGGGGGTGGGGTAAGGTACAGGCATGCTCCAGAGAGAGAACATGCGTGCCCTGGGTCCTTCGTCTTAAAGATTTCTATCTGTTTTCTAAAGGCAGGAATTTTAGAGGAATTCTCAGGGCAAGATGTCAATAGAACATGCATCAGTTGTCCAGGTGTGTCCTTTCAGGGTCATGGTCTCTACTGATTGGTTGTTGCTAGGGTAGAGGGTCATTAGTCATTGCAGCTGGTCCTCATGTCTGCCATGGCATCATTCTGTCTGTTTTTGCTGCTCTTTGGGCCTGAGTTGAAACACAGCTGAGGCCTAGACGACTCTAATTTGACCAAACGTCTGTCTCTGTGGTCAACAGACCCAAGGCTTTGTTTCTGGGGTTATTTTCTGCTGATCAGAACCTCATTGTCTTAATACTTAAGGGAGCGGTGGCACAAGGGAGGAGGAGGCAGGCGAGCTAGGGTGCTGCATGAGGCCAGTCTGAGTCAGCTCTCTGCCTCCACTTCCCCACTCCACTTGCAAAGGAATGTGAGTCCTCCTGGCTTCCTACTAGCCTGTGTCGCTCATGCGTATATCATGACACAGTCCCAACTCCTTTGCAGGGCTGACTTGAGGGTAGATTCATTTTAGAAACTAATTTATTTCTAAAATGCAGGCAAAGAGGTTCAGAGACGCTTGTATCTATTGCTTTTCCTGTTCCAGTTTTTGCCATGAAAATTAGCCAATATATTGTTCAGATCTACTTGTGACAATTTGATTTTGGTTTACACTCATCTGGGCTTGAAAAATGACTGCTGCTCAGGCAGATTGATGCTTCCTGAGCCGCTCATTTCTAACACATAGTAATACATTAACACCACCTTCAAGTAGTATGTCTTTCTAAATTATTCTTTGTTTCTCCCCCTCTGCTTCCTTAGCTTCATTCAAAAATATATATATAATCATCTAACCATTTTTCTCAAGATTGTCTCTGTAAAACATCCAGCCTGCCACTGACTAGCCTGTATCTTCATATTTCAATTTTTTAGTTACTCTTTTTTTATTATCTATTATTACTACAGCATTTGAGAATTTCTCATTAGAGGGAATGTTTGGCTATTAGGGGAATAAAAAGAGATTTTCATCTTTCCAGGAAAAACCCACCACACAAACTGTAACACTCACCAGCTACGGCCCTTCTGCCATCCCACAGGTTCTGGTGCATGCCATCCACTTTCTGAAATTGGTGAAGTTATCGAACTGCTTGTATGCAGTCATTTAGGTATGGCGAGGCCAACAGACCAGGAGAAGTTTGCCATC
>PVKM010047686.1:0-11398 GCA_004027735.1 Carollia perspicillata
TGTAAGGCATCCACATTCTTTCCCAGTGCCCGCCCTCTGCGCTCCTCCCTCCTGGGGCCTCTGGGGCAGGGGCTGTGAAGGCATGTGGGCAGCAGGCTGACAACTGTGGCTCCAGGAGGGGCAGGAAAACCCCCTTCACTGTGTGTGCCCGCCCCTCCCCCAGCCTCAAGCCTTCTCCTCCCTGGCCAGGCCAACTGCCCTGGAGTAGGCCCCAGGTACAGCGCCCCCGGCCTGGCTCCTCCTCAAGTCCAGAAAAGAAATTCAGGTACATGAACTCCTTCTCCTTTAGCTTCTACTCTGTTATTGGCTCAAAACGGGAGGCCTAATTAGAATGGATATGAGGAATCAATGGAATAGATTGAATTGAGAATCCAGAAATAAACCCTAACTTTTATGGTCAATGAATTTTCCACAAAGGAGCCAAGATAATTCAATGGGGAAAAAGTCTTTTCAACAAATGGTATTATTACCACCGAGTGTCCACGTGTGAAAGACCAAATTCGGACCACGACCCCACACTCTATATGAAGTTAACTCCAAATAAGCCATGGACTTAAAAGTAAGAGTAAGAACTAAATAAAACTCTTAGAGGAAACCATGAGTCTTCATCCTGACCTTGGGTTAGGCGATGATTCAGATCCAACGAATGTGTTAGATACGACACCCAAAATGCAAATGAGAAATATAAGTTGTGCTTTAGCAACATTTTAAAACTTCTTGCTTCAAAGGACAGAACTAAAATGTTAACACTGGGAGACAAATACTTGCAAATCACGCAGCTGATCATTGAATAACATATTTGAACTGCACAGGTCCACTTCTATGTCCACTTATACGTGGACTTTTTTCAATAAATATATAGTTGGCCCTCTGGAGCCCCAGACTGAATGGCCGATAAGCCCATGCAAAAATGCTCAACATGATTAGTCATTAGGGAAATGCAAATCAAAAACAGGTGGAGATACCACATCACAACCACTAAAAAAAGTTGTAATGCAGAAAGTTCATTACAAGTGTCAGCAAGGGTGTGGAGACACCGGAAGCCCTAGTCCCAGCTGGTGGGAATGTAAAATGGAGCGCCTGCTTTGGAAAGCCGTCTGGCAGTTCCTCAAAATATTACACATAGAAGCAACTAAGACCCAGCAATGCGACTTCGAGGTATCCACACCAGAAAAACGGCAGACATGCACACAGACTTGCACACAGCACTCACAGTAGCATTGTGCGTAATAGCCCCAAATGGAAACCACCCACCTGTCCATCAACTGGGTAAATAAGAGGCCGTCGGTCCGCACAAGGAGTACTATTCTACAATAAACAGGAATGAAATGCTGATACATGCTGCAACGTGAATGCACCTCAAAAACGTTATGCTAGGAAGCCAGATGCAAGACCACGTAATATATGACTCCATGCACGTGAAATGTCTAAAATGGGCAAATCTAGAGACGGAAAGTAGACGGGCGGTTGCCTAGGACTGGCCACTGGGTGTGTCTGGGGCAGGATTACAGTGGGAGAGCCCCTTCTGGTGCACTCCCTGGGCCCCAGACATCTGCTGAGTCTGTGCCCTGTCCCGCGAACGCCCCTCATCTTGCCATCCTAGGACGGCATGGAAAGGGTGGCTTCAGGCCTGCTCAGTGCTATAAAGACGGGTAATTTCATCACCACCTTCAGGGCCCACTTGGTCTTGTTCACTGGGGGCCTGGTGGGACTGTGCCTCTTCCTGCCCCAGGAGTCCTGGGTAGAGGGGACAACTGGAGCTCCCCTCAGATTCCATCGACCGGGCTGCCTTCCCAGCTCCCCAGCCTGCCCAAGACCGATCCTACGCATGGCCTAGGCTGCCCCCTGGTGGCCAGACAGGGAAGGACTCAGTCCTCACTGGCGAGGTGTCCTAGCTGGGTTGTGACAGGCAGGCAACTGGATGGGCTGGGCAGTATTCTGGGGTACACAGGCGGAGGGACCAGGAACAAGGGAGGACAGGTGAAATGGAGAGTGGAGGGCCTGGCCTACGTGTTTCATACACATTAACTGAAAAAGTCAAGTCCACCTCCAGCATCCCAGTACCCCATGGGAGGAGACAATGTAGTTTGCGTAACATTCCAAATCATTAACAACGCATCTCCCTCATTTTTTAGCAAATGCTTAATATTTTAGAATTTAAGTTTTTCACCCGGCCCCCTGTCCTCAGAGAGCTCCCAGCCTAAAGGGGAGGGTAAGAAAAGAGTGTGGCGTGCCCCCAAGTCACCCCTGAAGCCCCCGCCCCGCAGCTATGAGCTCAGCTTTCAATGTGCTACCAGCCCCTGGATGACGTCCCCAACCTACCTCCCTTGCCCGCAACACCCATCCCTCCGCGTGAATCCAGACCCCACCTGCGTGTTCCCTAAGACCCAGAAATGCCGGTCTGGGCAGGAGGAGAACCTAATAAGTTTCAGCTGGAGGGAAAGTGGGGCGGGGGTGGGTGAGGGATGCTGGAGGGGGGTGGAGAAGGGCCTGGGGGGAGGTGGTACAGCTGGATGAGGGCACATCTCTCTGGGCTGGCCTTGCAGCCACTCCCTGGGAAAGGCTGAGAACCAGGAACTGAGAGCGAGGCCGCACCTCCTGACGGGGCTGCTCGCTGAGTGGGGGCAAGGCAGAGGAGCTGCAGCTGTGTATGCAGCTGGGCGCAGGGAGCAGGGCGAGCTCAGGGGACTCGCGTGGTTTTTTTCAGCCCAGACTCCAGATTCTCCTGATTGACAAGCCTCCTGCGATCCCTTTCCTGTTTCTAAGCAGCTTCACTCAGGCCTGGCACTCCGGAAAAATCTACACCTGCCTCCCAAAAGACTCATGCTCCTGTTAGAAAAGTTTTTCTAAAGGGCCCACCGCAGAGCCCGGCTCAACCCCGCCCTGCCCAGAGACGCAGCCTGCGAAGGCGCAGCGCCTGGGGAACAGCGGCAAGAATGCTGGTCTCGGAGTCAGGAGTTCCGGCTCTAGTCCCAGACCGGCTCTCCTTTGTGGGGTCGATCTTTTCTGAGTCGTTTCCTTTCACTGGCCCTCCCTTTCTCAACAAGACAAATATAAATAACTCCTGTCTTGTGCTGCTGCCGCCACCGCCGCCACAGCCCCTCACGGGTCCAAGACGAGACTTTACAGAGTCCGCTAGGCCCCGCCCCGCCGCCTCCAGTCCCCGCTCCCTGGGCCCACGGCCCCTCCCACTGCGTGCGTGCGTGATCTCTGAGTTCCTCAAATCTGCCCGGCTCTTTCTTTATCCTCCCGGGGTCTTCATTTTTCTCTCCCTCGGATGTTCCCGTCTCTTCTCCTAGTCACTCCCAACTTGGTTCAGATTAAGCGTCACTTCCTTTTGGAAGCCTGAGGCCCTGTATTTCTTCAGAGCACCGCAACTGCAGTGGCGACCTTTACAGGAGTGTATGGTTTCCAGGTCTCCCCCGGGGAGCGGAGGCGCTGCCTGGAGGAGTGGAAGGAACCTGATTGGCGCGGGAAAGCGTTGCATCCGAAGACGCTAGTGAAAGATAGCGGGTCACCACCCGCCCTAGACTTCCGTAGTTCCTGAGATCACGCGCCCCCGCACCACGTGCAGTCAGAAGACACCCTCAGGCGGCTATCTGGGACCCGGAAGCCAGTCTGCCTGCGGGTGCTTTAACCTTCGCTTCCACGTGACCTGAAGCTCGCAGCTGATTGGCCCCGGGCTGGCCCGCCCGCTACGCCGGAGTCTCGAACTGGTTTTCCATGGGCGGGGCTGACACCGCTGGACCATGGAGGTGGTGGCGGTGGTCGCGGCCCTGGGGTTCCTGCTACTGGCCGCGCAGGGTGCCCCGGCCGGAGACGAAGCCCGGGAGGCAGAGGCCGTGCGAGCACTACTGGCTAGGCTGCTGGGGCCCAGGCCAGCGGCCGCCTTCTCGGTGTCGGTGAAGCGCTCCCTGGCGGCCGAGTCCGGCCTGGACACCTACCGCCTGAGCGGTGGCGGCGCCGGGGCGCAGGTGCAGGTGCTCGGCTCCACGGGCGTAGCCGCTGCTGCGGGGCTGCACCGCTACCTGCGTGACTTCTGCGGCTGCCACGTGGCCTGGTCCGGCTCTCAGCTGCACCTGCCGCAGCCGCTGCCTGCCTTGCCGGAGGAGCTGACCGAGGCCACGCCCAACAGGTACGGGCGGGAGCCGCCCGTGGGCTCCCCTGCCGCTGCCTCCAGCCTCTGGACCGCCAGCGCACCTTGCTGAAGTCCCGCCCCAGCCCAGCCCTGGGCTGGTAGGAAGCGCTAGCCGTAGGGCCGCACACCTCTGGCTTCAGATCCCAGCTTTGCCTTGTCTAGCTAGCTCAAAAACAATCTAGAGGCTTTGGGTAGAAATAAATGATAAAGACTTATTCCCGGGTCTTAGGGTTTATAAACTGGAAACACAACTAAGCAATACTCAAGAGTGTTTCCAAGAAGAAAGAAACACTAAGAGTTCTTATAGTAAAAGTTACATTTTTCCGAGATCAGACGAGACAGAGGGGCACGTTAAGGGCCCTAGTAGTAAAAGGCGTGTTCTTGAGAAGAATCATCTTGCACTCCACCTCTGGGTGGGTTCCAGGTAACCCTGTGGGCTGGATATGACCATTTGTTCCTTAGTCTTTCAGGAATAACCCAAGTGTTATCTGGAGGTCTGCTGCATATCCAAACATTGATGCAGGACCGGAAAGATCAAAAGTCTAAGTTCCCAGACGAGTTAAAACAAGAATAGAATTTCTCTCCGCTTGTCTCAACCTACTTGATTTTAGCAGTTTAGCAGCTTGACCATAGTGACTACACTTCAACTTATTCACTCTGTTCCTCAGCCTCTGAAAGCTGTGTGTCCTGGAGCAAGTCACTTCACCTCTCTGAGCCTTGGTTTGCTCATCTGAAAAAATGGAAATGATGACCTCTACCGTGCAGTGTTGGTTGTGAGGATTTGCACGGTGATGGGAGCAGGATTTGCGTAACTGGTGATCAGTAAATGCCATTTCTTTACTTGCCTGACCTCTCTTCGAAGATGCTTACTGAGGAACGACCCACATGCCTCTCACGGGCCTCTGTTCTAGCTCGTGCCTCACTGCGTGGAAGTGATGTGTTCCCCCTTCCAAGACAGGGACTGGCTCTGCCAGGTAGCACTTCAACACCGTGCCCAGAGTAGGGACTCTAGGAAGGGTGAATGGAATATGCTTTCAAACACCCGCGGGGCTCGAGAGCCCTGAAGGAGTGCTGGGGGCTGGTGGGTGGGTGCCTCAGAAGCTCAGGTCCTGAGCCTTAGCTCCACCTGGGGTAGATCCCCAAGTGAAGCAGTAGAGGGGCCACAGGTGGAACTCCTCCCCTCTGGGCTAGATCTGGGGGCAGGCTGCCCTCTGAGCTCTTCCGGGACGGCGGGCCTCAGGGACACACCCCAGCTCACGCCCCTGCCCACAGGTACCGATATTACCAGAACGTGTGCACGCAAAGCTACTCCTTCGTGTGGTGGGACTGGGCCCGCTGGGAGCAGGAGATTGACTGGATGGCTCTGAATGGCATCAACCTGGCACTGGCCTGGAGTGGCCAGGAGGCCATCTGGCAGCGGGTATGTGCCCAGGGCATGGGCCACCCCAGGGGACCCAGCCCTACCCCCACCCCCATATCAGCACAGCATCTGGCACAGAGAGCATAAGGGCCCGGGAAGTGCCTGTGGTGTGCTCGATGGCTTCAGCCCTCTGCAAACCTGCAAACCGAGGCTCCCACTGCTGAGACAAACGTTGGAATGCTTACGGAGAGCGGGACCCCAGCACGCTGCTGTTAACTTTGAGAAGTCAGCTCCCCCGCCCCCCCGCGTCCCCATGTCCACTCAATCTGCTGCTTCTGCAGATTCTGTCTCATCGGCAGTTCCTGACCTGCCTCATCCCCTTCATCCTTAGTCATGGCCCTCTTTCGGCTCTCGTGCCCTCTTCCTGAACACCCACAGGAGCCTCTGAACAGGAATCTTGACTCTCGGCCTTCTGCTAGCCAGAGTGCCCCTTTCTGAAATGCGAACCTGGTCCAGACCTTCCACTAACACACCCAGGAGTGCACCGCTGCCTTCCGTCCCTGCCAGACCTGGAAGCTTCCATCCCTAGGCTGCCAGGACTCTGGCTGAACTTTGGGGTGCTTAGACTCCCCGCAGAGCTCTCCTCACCCATCACTCTAGCCAGCCTTGCTTCATGAGGTCTCCTAAGGCCCCTTCCTCATTTGGGGGAGAGCCCCTTTGTGCCCACCTCACCTGTGTGACAAGGGTGACATATTAGTAAACTCGCCAGTTCACAGATCTCTTTCTACTGGACTGTGGGCTCCTTGCAGGTGGGGGTTGTATTTTGTCTGAGTAACCGTAGGGGCACAGCGCAGAGAAGAGGTGAGTGAGTGTTTGTTCAGTGAATGGAGATCAGTGTATTTACATGCTTGGGGATTGCCTTCCTCTGCAGGTATACCTGGCCTTGGGCCTGACCCAGTCAGAGATCGATGACTACTTCACTGGTCCTGCCTTCCTGGCCTGGGGGCGCATGGGCAACCTGCACACCTGGAGTGGCCCCCTGCCCCACTCCTGGCACCTCAAGCAGCTTTACCTGCAGGTAAAATAATGGAGAAGGGGCTATGGCTGGTACAGCTGGTATGGCTGGTGTGGCTCAGTGGGTTGAGCTCCAGCCTACAAACCAAAAGGTCCCAGGTTCAATTCCCAGTCAGGAGACCTGCCTGGGTTGTGGGCCAGGTCCCCCAGCGAGAGACAACTTACCTATGTTTCTCTCCCTCTCTTTCCCCCTTCCTTACCTCTAAAAGTAAATAAATACAACCTTAATAATAATAATGGAGAAGGGGAGGCACAGAATTGGGTTAGATGGTAAGAAGCCTAGGGAGGGTGGTGTCTGGCCGGTCTCAAGGCTCTTTAGCTGGGCCCTGAGGACTCTGTGCTCCTGGGAGAGGGAGGGCCTCCCGTCCCGGGCCATGCTCCCCAGCTCACCCCCACTTCCCCGGCCATCCTCCTCAGCATCGGATCCTGGACCGAATGCGCTCCTTCGGCATGATCCCCGTGTTGCCGGCATTCGCAGGGCATGTCCCCAAGGCTATAACCAGGTGAGGCTTCCCCCACCCTCACCCCCTCGGCTCAGAGACAGAATTTATCTTCTTCTACAAGACATGATTTAAAGAAAACTGAAGCTCTGGATGTAGCTCTGCCTTGATTCCTGGCCCTGCCACCCACTAACCTTGTGATCTTGGACAGATCATGTGACCACTCTGTGCCCCAGCTGTCTCCTTTGTAAAATGCGAGTATACGTGGTTGGGCCTGGAGTCTTAGCAAAAGGCAGCTCCATGAGTGGTAGTCGGGGTGCACTGGTCTCTGTCCTTCCTGCTCCTCTGTGCTCCCCGCTCCTCTCCTGTGGTTGGGAAAATGCTTCAAGGCCCAGCTGAGCCCTCCCCTCCCTCAGGAAGTCCTGCTGGCACCCCCAGCATTGGTTGCTGCCTCCTTCATGCCCATGAGCACCCGGTTCCCTCCACTCTCACAGTGCTCAGTGCACGCTGCTGGCCTTGCTGGCCACCCCTTTGTCTCTCCAACCCGAGAGGCAGGAGCCTCACGCACACAGGCAGTGAACGTGTGCTGGGCTGTCTGGGGCTGCCAGACCAGGCTCTCTGCTGGGCCCTGGGTGGGGCAGCGACACAGGTGCACTGAGTTCCTGCCCCTGGTGGCTATGGTACAGAGGGCCCACTTCTCTGTCAAGGTCATTTCTGCCTGGGGAAGGGGGCGGCAAGGGCTCAGAGTGGTGGCAGTACTGGGCCAGACCTTGGAAAGCGAGTGCTGCTTGTTGCAGATGGTGGGAGGGGAGAGACAGCAAAAGCTTTCCAGACGACGTGAAGCCTAAAAGTTGTCAAGGCGTAACCAGCTGGATATGCAGAGAGGGAGGAGGAAAGGACTCCAGGCACGGGGTCACAGTATGTGCAAAGGCACGGAGGCATGGAGACCAGGATGAGTCCCAGGAGCTTTGGGTGAGTTAGTGAGATAGCCGATGAATGCTGTGTCGGCCTCCAGTAAAGGTCTGGACTGTCCCCACCCCCAACTAGGGTCTTCCCTCGGGTCAATGTCACCCAGATGGGCAGCTGGGGACACTTCAACTGCTCCTACTCCTGCTCCTTTCTTCTGGCTCCGGAAGACCCCCTATTCCCTCTTGTGGGGAGCCTCTTCCTGCGGGAGCTGACCCAAGAGTTTGGCACCGATCACATCTACGGGGCCGACACTTTCAATGAGATGCAGCCCCCGTCCTCAGAGCCCTCCTACCTTGCCGCAGCCACCGCCGCCGTCTACGGGGCCATGACCACAGGTTTGGTGCTGGTGGGGGGTGGGGGAGGGGAGCCTCTGGGCTCTCGGGGGGTGGGGCTGGGAGAAGGGACAGAGTAACACGGGACTCTGACACGAAGCACTTGACGGCTGCACGCACACGTCGTCTCATTTGGTCACACTGGCTGAGAGGGGAGCTCTGAGCTCAAGGTCTGGCACGGCCCCGTCCTGCCTGTGGGACTTGTGACAAGCCACCTCCTCCCTGGTGCCTCAGTTGCTGGTCTGTGACGCGGGGCTCCCTCGGGAGGAGAAGGGTGCCTGGCCCAGAGTAAAGTGTCGGTAAATGCTGGCTGTGGAAAACACAGGGGTGGACAAGAGTAGGTTTACCGTGTGAGGACTCGAAACACAGGGTTTGTTCCTGCATTGTTGTTATTCATTGACTGTCGTTTGCACGACAGCTGTAAACCTGATTTTGCCCACCCCGCATTTTATTTGGTCTCCACCTCCATGCTGAAGCACTGAACACGGGCCAGAGATCGGCGGATGTGCCCAAAGCCGTGAGGTGCCCTTTCTGGGGCACCAGTGTAGACCGAGCGCTCCCTTTCCTGCCACCTACAGGGCAGGGCAGGCCGGGCCAGGGCAGGAGTGGCTGGGGGAGGCCTCCGTGTCCCACAGGAGGGAAGCCGCTTGGCTCAGGGCTCCCGAGATCAGTGCCGCCCCCATCTGACTGTGCCCAGGGCCTGTCAGGTCCCACGTGCAGCCTCCTCCCTTCCCCGCCCCACGTTCTGAGTCAGATGTGCAGACTGGAGCCCAGGAACATGTGTTTTAACCAGCACTCTGGGTGATTCAGATGTTCAGTTAACTCGACAGCACCTCCCTGGAGTTGCTGGCTGGGAGAGACAGAGAGAGGGAGGGTGTGGGTGAGGAACTGCCCTGCTGGTGGGGGGTACGGGAGACAGGGGAGCCTGTGATAGTCACTTAACTTCTCTGGACCTCTGCTCGCTCATCTGCAGAATGGGGTGAATGTTCCCTTGGCCTCTCTGCTTTTCTCATCACCCTTCTTCTCTGCCCCCTGCCCCCACCACAGTGGACCCCGACGCCGTATGGCTCCTTCAAGGTTGGCTCTTCCAGCACCAGCCCCAGTTCTGGGGCCCCGCGCAGGTGGGGGCGGTGCTCAGGGCCGTGCCCCGTGGCCGCCTCCTGGTTCTGGACCTGTTCGCTGAGAGCCAGCCCGTGTACAACCGCACGGCCTCCTTCCAGGGCCAGCCCTTCATCTGGTGCATGCTTCATAACTTTGGGGGCAACCACGGCCTGTTCGGGGCCCTGGAGGCTGTGAACCGGGGCCCCGCAGCCGCCCGCCTCTTCCCCAACTCCACCATGGTGGGCATGGGCATGGCCCCTGAAGGCATTGGCCAGAATGAAGTGGTCTACGCCCTCATGGCTGAGCTGGGCTGGCGGAAGGACCCAGTGACAGATTTGGGGGCCTGGGTGACCAGCTTTGCCGCCCGGCGGTATGGGGTCTCCCACGAGGGTGCAGAGGCAGCATGGAGGCTACTTCTCAGGAGTGTCTACAACTGCTCTGGCGACACCTGCAGTGGCCACAATCGCAGCCCACTGGTCAGGCGGCCATCCCTCCAGATGGTTACCATGGTCTGGTACAACCGATCGGACGTATTTGAGGCCTGGCGGCTGCTGCTGACAGCCACTTCCACCCTGGCCGCCAGCCCGGCCTTCCGCTACGACCTGGTGGACGTCAGTCGCCAGGCCGTCCAGGAGCTGGTCAGCTTGTACTACGAGGAGGTGAAGACTGCCTACCTGAGCCAGGAGCTGGTTCCCCTGCTGAGGGCAGCAGGCATCCTGGCCTACGAGCTTCTGCCCTCACTGGATGGCCTACTGGCCAGTGACAGCCACTTCCTGCTGGGCAGCTGGCTGGGGCAGGCCCGGGCCGCGGCGACCAGTGAGGCCGAGGCCCGCTTCTATGAACTGAACAGCCGCTACCAGCTGACGCTTTGGGGGCCAGAGGGCAACATTCTCGACTATGCCAACAAGCAGCTGGCAGGACTGGTGGCCGATTACTACACCCCCCGCTGGCGCCTCTTCTTGGACATGCTGGTTGAGAGCCTGGTCCAAGGCGTCCCCTTCCTACAGCACCAGTTCGATAAAGACGCCTTCCGGCTAGAGCAGACCTTTGTCCTCAACACACGGAGGTATGCTGACCAGCCCCAAGGTGACACTGTGGACCTGGCCAAGCAGCTCTTCCTCAAATACTACCCCCGGTGGGTGGCTGGCTCCTTGTGACAGATTAACCACCCCTGGGCCATATGCCCCCCTCAAACCCCAGGCCCGGGCAGGTTCCCGGGGTCAGGAGCTGGGCAGGCATCACTGGAGGTCCCCAGGCCTGGGCGAAGGAACTCAAGACCTGCCAGTCGGATCGGGGGAAGGAGATTTGGAGGGAAGTGAGCTGCCCTCCCCCACCACCCTGAATTTGAGGTCAAAGTACTGTTTTAATACAACTTAATAAACCGGTCAGTCGCCTAGGCCTGTCTGTCTGAGTGTCGCTGCTGCAGCTCCGGGAGCACCAGGGTTACAGCGCAGACCCAGCATGAGGCCGGTTCTCCCCGCCCTTTGCCCTAGTCACCCCATTTTTAATACCGACCCCTGACCTTTGACCTGAGAATGCCTTCCCAAAGCATCTCCTTTCATGCCGTCAGTAGCAAACTTTGTAAACTATAATTGTCCCTGTGGGAAGATCGGCCCAGGGCTCTCATTGCCCACCTGGGAGAGCCTTCACTTCCTGATTGCAAAGTTTCGCCCTGCCTCTGACCAGCAACGGAGAAGGCGCATGCCCAGCAGTGGCCTCATCTCTGCCTTGACCTTAGTGCTGAGTGGGGAAATTGGCGGGGGGGCCTCTGGAGGGTTCAGCCTTGAGGTGGTGCTGAAGACACAACAAGGGGTGGAGACCTCTGCAGGCATGGGCGGGGCAGAGTAGGTGATATCTAGTCCAGAGAGGAGAGCCCGACACTCCCGAGCCTCTGCCACCCACCCGTCCCCATGGACCGCACCGTGGTGCTCATCACCGGCTGCTCCTCGGGCATCGGCCTGCACCTGGCCCTGCGTCTGGCGTC
>PVKM010047687.1:0-11383 GCA_004027735.1 Carollia perspicillata
GCCAACACTGTTGCAGGGTGTACACATCGTTTTTACGTAAAGACACATGTGTGCTGTCTTAATAACAATTATTTTTCCCCAAACTATCACCTCCTTTTTTCATGAAAAGTAGCAACCATCAAACAATTTTTCTTGTTGTAAGGACCCTTTCATTAAAAAATTAACTAACGACAACAAAGAAGTTTTATGAGTGTTAAACTAAAAAAAAACTGTATTAATTCACTAGGAATAAAAATAAGCCCATTGCCTATTAACATAATTTATTTTAAATTCTGTATTTTCCAAAATTAAAAAATGAAAATAAAAAAATATTTTTGCAAATTTCTTTAAATATATTCCTCAATAAAAGAGAACAGAAACTGTATTCCCACATTTCCTTCCATATTTAATCTGTTGTTACGTGTTGATTTGGTGGCAGTATAGGAAGAAAATCTGCCCTTGCTCAGATGTAGCTGGAAAAAGGGCGAGTATTTTGGACTGACCAGACGAGATCAGGCACGTCTGGGGTGGTGTGGGCATAGATGGGGCAGCATTTTAGTAGTTTTTCAGTGAACCGTGGATATCCTTCTGTGGTAATCCATCACTCAACAAGTGGTAGTTTCTTAAAGCTTAGTTGCAGTATAGAATCCACAGATCTATCTTAAACTTTGGATAAATCTTTTACCCATTTTGATGGTTAGTGTTTTATGTGAACTTGGCTGGACCACAATTTCCAGTTATTTGGTCAAACTCCACTTTAACTGTTTCTGTGAAGGGATTTTTATATATGATTAATATTTAAATCTGTACATGTTAAGTAAAAAAGATTGCTCTCCATAAGGTGTGTGGGCCTCATCAAATCAGCCGAAGGCCTTCAGTTGCTGAATTATATAAGTTATAAAAATGTCCACACATTTCATTACACAATGAATGACACAATATATTTTGAAAATTATATTTGCTAATATATCACTGATCTCAACAGAAGCTTTTGGTATTGGGAGACTGTCAAGCTCACAATGGCACTTAGAAGTTTTCTCAAATGCTGATTATTGCTGGCAAATCTGAATTTCAGCACAAGTAATAAATACTGTTGGTCAGTTCCCCTGAAGTATCAAGCTCATTGCTCACTCGGGAGAAAACAGCCAGTAAAAGCCCAAGTCTAAATAAATCTTGTCCAGTGAATCTTCCTACCAAAAACAATGTTTCTTTTTTTAAAAAAAGAGGCTAGTAAGACCTGCCACTCGATCACACGCTTCTCAAGACATCATTCTCTGTGATGCAGTGGCCATGCCCGGCGCACACTGCCGATTTCATCACGCCGCATGTACTCGGCTGTTGAGACATAATACAAACCTAGTTTTACTAATTCACGAAGGACATTCTTCAGTGGAAATGGGATTTTTTAAACATCACAAGCGCGTGGCAGGACATGCAGTGACTACCAGTCACATGTGGTGCCGTCGCCATGATTCGTGGTGACGGGCCATTTGATTTGTGCGCCAAACACACAGTGGGTGCAAATAACAAGCAGTAAAAAAGGCAACGAGCGTCTTTGGATTATTATGAGCATGGTTTTGACGTCAGAGACCCCTAAAAGGTCCTGGCGCCTCTGTGGACCTGTGGAGCACAGGTTAAGGACCACAGAACTGCCCTGCTTTCTCGCCAGCTCACACACTGTAGAGGGAGAAAGGATGGCTGGGAAGGGACAGGGGCACGTGCACCAGGGCACACGAAGACTTCCCCAGATTGACTCGCTTCAGGAGCGCATCCAGGTGCCACTTCTAGCTCTGATTCTACCTTCCCTTTCACATTAGACCCGACTCTCTCTTTGCAAAAGAAATGACATCTCTACCCATCCCTTTTTACAGTAGTGCGCTGTCTGAATGTTAAATCCTCACAGGGCACCCAACAAAAATACAATTGAAAACGCTGGTATCAGTGTCACAAAAAAAATTATAGAGACCGGAGAAACAGCATTTTGCAAGGGAGGGGTTTCCAACAGAATGCTGTCAATCAAACTGAAGCAAGGTCTCATGGAGTCATTCAATGAAAGGTCATTTAAAATGACATAATATTTGATGAAAGGTCAGTAAGTGATTTTTTTGGAACATACCCAAAAAGGAGTTCAAAGAACTGAGGAACTTGGTTATAACGAGACTATTTGTATTTCCATCTGTTCATCTACATAAAAAGTTTTCTCATTCGTAGCACGTAAGTGAAAAATTGGGACGGCCACGGTGCTGAAACCAGATTCATTCCAGCAATAAATAATATGTGTCATTTAGTATGTGAACTAATTGTTAAAAAATTAAAAAGATACCTCCATCTCATTACGAGATACATGGCCAATAACATTTTACTTTTCATTTATAATAATTATGAATGGAATAATAAAGCATTTAGTATATGGTACTTATTATAGGTTAGAAAGTATTCTAAACACTTACCTAGTCTAACTCACTTAACCCTCCTAACATTAATATTAGATTAATATTATTCTTTTTTTAAAGATTTTATTTATTTACCTTTAGAGGGGAAGGGAAGGAGAGAGGGAGAGAAATATCAATGTATGGCTGCCTCTCGTGGGTCCTCTGCTGGGAACTGGCCTGCAACCCAGGCCTGTGCCCTGACTGGGAATCAAACTGTGGTCCTTTGATTCTCAGGCCCGTGCCCAATCCACTGAGCTACACCAGCCATGGCTACATTAATATTATTCTTAACCTCGATTTTACCTATAAAGCAAATGAAGCCACAGAGCAACAAGTGTTAGAGCTAGGAATTGAACCTGACATTCAGGCTCCAGAGTCTGTGCTGCTTCAATACATTATTAAAATATAATAGTATTTTGCTAAATTACATAATAATAATTATACTTGTAACTACTCTAGAAGAAATTTTAATATGTAGAGCCTAAGGAGATGGGAAATTTAAAGATCATATTAATTATTTGCAGTTTTATTGCAAATAAATGATAGTGATTAATAAAAGCATAAAACTGTACTAAAATCAAATAAGATTCTATAAGCTGAATGGGAGAAAACAGGAATTCAAAGTAGGGAAAATCATGTACAGCCCCAAGTGATAAGAGAGAAGTTTAAAGATATATTTTTAAAATGTATGATGGTAGATAACAAATCACTTTTAGTATTTATATTCCATTGGGCATATGTAAAACAGGGATATAATAATTTTGTTTTAAACTGTCAACACATATAATACAGGGTGGGGCAAAAGTAAGCTTACAGTTGTTCATATGGAAGATAATACAATAATCAATAAGTAATGACACAAGAATAACCCTTGTGTTTTGTGTACTCACAGCTATAAATCTACTTTTGACCCACTCTGCATATGGGAGATTATGGTCCTTGTAACTACTGAAAACTTATGAAAATTTTAGCTGCCAACCTAAATGTAGAAGGATTCATGGTTTTCTAAGAGTAATTTCGAGGGTATGCTGATCGAAATGTTTTAAGAGTACTGTCCTAGAGGCAGGAAAGTTTCAAGAACCCCATCCTTGGCCTAAATAATTTTCAGAGAATGACTTGAAATGCACCGGGCCTGAAGCCAATAGGGCCAGTGGGACTGCAGTGGAACGGGGAGCTGGCTGCCACCCCGGTGACTGTTTGTTTACCATGGGGCCTTCCATCCACGATGTGTCTTTTCTCCATACTTACTAAGAGGGACAGCTTTACAGCTTTACTTATGCATAAGCTTAACACTCCTGCATTCCTGAATAAAAATTAAGTAAATTTATAATTTCTAAAAGTTTGAGGAGAATTAGTAATTATATTCTTTACTTTAAATGCTTCATATTAGATATGAAATAGTAATATCCTTCAATAGTTACTTCCAACTTTACAGCAGCATAATCAGTCAATAATTTTTATGGGATTCTTATTTTGTCATATTGGGATTTATAATTCCTTCCACAAACAGAAAGCTATGCACTTCATTATAAACTAATGGCCCAATAATTACCTTTCAGTTAGGCAACTTGTATGTTGAACTTGCAAGTGATTTATGATAAAGCAACGACAGGCACTTACCAAAAAGAAACACTCTATAATACAACGCAGACCCCTCGCAATAAATCAAACCACTCAAAATAAACACTGTGTTCCTAGTTAGTATGCATGCTATAAGTTAAAACGTCAGGTCAAGTACAGGAAGGTTCTGATTCTAATAATGGTGGAATATGTTGTATAGAACCAACTCTCCCCCCCACACACACACACAAACACTTGTATAACGATATAAAAAATAACTACCGAAGTAACTAGAGAGAAATTAAAAGCAGGCAGACACCAGAGGGGAATCAATACTTTGAAGGAGGTAACAGCACTGGTTTTTAAGTTCTATGTTTCCCCCCATTATTTGTCTCTTCATTTGAGGACAGGGCAAGGTCAGCTCCACTTTGGAGGGCAGCTAAGACTCCTAGAAACCCCTAGTCCTACTCAGCTGAGCATCTGAATGACAGACTCCAGAGTGACCATGGTAGCTGTAAAGTGAGAGAGGATCCAATAAAAATAAGACCCATAGAAGAATGTCTCAAATTGTGCATTTAAACTCTCCCCAAATCCGTAGCTGACTTAACGGCATCCATCTGCAATGCAGGACTCCAAACACCCCTATTAAGGCTATTAATATCTGACCAGGGATTTCAGCGGCCATCCTATTAGAGAACAGACACTGTGGAAGTTTGAATTTGGCCAAATTAACTAAAATTTAAAAAGTCAGCACTCTTCAGAAGAACATAAAAGGATCCAGACTCTCTATAACGTATCATCAACAATGTCCAAGATACAATCCAAACTCACTGGACATATGAACAGGAACGTCTGATTCACACTTAAGACAAAAGGCCATATGAACACCTAGGTGTCATTAGGAGACAGAATTTTAAAGCAATTATTATAACTATGTTAGAAAATCACGCTCATAGTAAATACACAAACAAGAACAGAAGTGATGTGAAATAGTACTACATGAAAACTCTACAACTAAGAAATATACCTAAAATGAAAATTCACTGGACGGGCTTAGCAGCATACTGAATAGGGATGGCAAACTGGGAGATAAGTTAAAAGCAATGATCATCGAAACCCCCAAGGAAGAGAGGAGAATTAAACTGAAAAAATAAATCCTTGAAGAAATACTAACCAAAATACTCTAAAATTTTGTACAAGGCTTACATTTAAGATGAAAGGAATTTAGCAAACCGAGTTCAGTATAAATGCAAAGAAAACCACACCTGGACGAAAACACACCTGATACAGAAGACCAACAATACAGTATCTGATGACCTGTTACTGAACATGAAGGGCAGCATGAAGGGCGGCAGGCAATTACCATTAAATGCTGAGACAAAACAAGCAGGGGCAGGCATTTAAAAGCAACTAAGTCTAAGAAAGTGAGGAGGACCAACTGTTTTCAAGAGATACAAATCCTTCTCCCACAACCCAGTAGCATGGTAACAGTGGTCACTTCTACCAAGAGAAATGCATAGAAGAGGAGAAACAGGGAGAATCATTTTTCACTGAATGCCCTGTTGTACCTTCTGAATACCGTTTCGTTATTTAAAACCCCTAAATATGTTTAAAGTCTAATAGTGAAAAAATTATATTTGTTATAAAACTCATGTTTCTTATTAATTTGCTACTTCATTTCTAATGATATGGTCTAACATTATTAAAATATAAACTCATAAATCTAGAAGAAATGAAAATGAGCACACAGGAGAGAAATAACTTACATCAGAAAAAGTAATATGAAAAAAAAAACAAGACTGAATTTCAGCATAGGGAGAGAAGTGATTTCATCTGTTATAAAAACTATGTTCTTTATGAACTGGCTCTTTCCTTCCTAATTAATATATGCCTTAATAAATCTAGAAGTCATGAAAAGAACTACCCCACAGATGAGTAGAGTCAGCAAAATTAAGGGAAAAAAATAATACAAGTGAAAACCAAGGCTGAGCTTCATGACAATGAGAGGTGGTCTGGAATTTGGAAGAAAAGCTGGATTTTCATTTATCTTTACAGTAACGTTCATTTACCGGGTGTATGCCAGACAAACTCAGAAAAAAATGATAATTTCACATTTAAAAGCCACAAAAGAGAAAACATTCTCAGACGTGGTCTGTGGTTGCCAGGGAGGGGGAGGTGATGGGGAGGTGGAGGAGCGTGTAGAGGGATATATGGTGAGGGGAGGAGACTTGACTTGGGGTGGTGATCGAATTCAGGTGTACAGTTCTATAATGATAATTGTACACCTGAAACCTGTATAATTTTGGCAACCAGTGTCACCCCAATAAATTCGATAAAAATGTAAATAAAAATAAAAGCCACAATTTAATTTCCTACGACTTTAAGAAAAGCAGCTTAGCATAATGGTTCTTAGACTGGTCTAAACTTCAAACCACGGTTACATCACTGATTAGCTGTGCAACCTTGAATAAATGCCTCAGTTTCCTCATCTGGAAAATGGAATCAATAAAATAGAATCTACTAAGGTAGTTGTATGGATCAAATGAGGTAGCTCAGTATTAAATTTCTCAGAACAGTACCTTACACATTATAAACATTAAATAAATGTTTATAAACATTAAATAAATGTTTATATGTTTATAAATGTTACACAGTATTTCGATTAAGTATCGCCGGTGTTAATATAAATCCCGTTGCTTGAAAAACAATCTGTCTTGTGTAGAATATCTTCAATGATTTTTATTATTCATTTGTATTTGATTACACATGATAAGTATGAGCTATCGGAATAAGGTTACAAATGTTGTTCCACTTCGGAATGGCTACGATCTGCTGCTCTGAGGAAGGGAAGCCGCCCTGTCACTCGGAAACACGCTCATGTATACACTCCACCAGGACTTCCCCCAAACACAGACACCCTCAGGGCTTAAAGAAAGGCAACTTTGAAATTAAAAGTGGAACTGTATGATACATGAATTGCAGTATATCTCAATAAAGTTGTTTAAAAAGTACCCACACTAAACTCTTTTTCAATAGTTGGAAATTTTGCATTTCATTTTTCTTTTCATACTCAGGTTTATTCTACTTTCCCCACAGAATTATACCTTGATATTGTATAGTTTCTTATCAAGCTGTCATTCTTCTCTTAAAAAATATGTATGTAACCTAAAATTAATTTTTTAAAGAATGCTTCTTGGGGGTGGGGTGAGGTGGGGTGGGGAGGGTGACCTGGACAAGTCACCTTGCTCCAAAAATTAAGTTTCTCTGACAAAGAGATGTTTCCTCTGCAAGGCCTAGACATCTTTACATCACCATGGCCACTGAACAAGCTGCAACAAGGTGTGTACAGAAATGAGAGAATGTGCTAAATGGCAGCAGCACAGATGCGGCCCTGAAATTCCTGTGACCAACTAGGGCAGGTGGTACAGATTCGTTTGTAGATTGCGAGTGGGGCTGCAAGATGAAACCATTCCTTAAGACGAGCAGCTGTGGTTCCAAAGCCACTAGGCTGTCCAGCGAAGCGGCACGGGCTCAGCCCACACCATGCCTGCAGTTTAGAACAGATGGAGATGGCTTTCTTGTTCTGTAGTGTGACAGCTAGATTCTCCCATGGAAAAGTAAAATTGCTAGATAAAACATGTTTAAGATCCAATTTGCAAATATACTGATGAACAGATAAAAAACTTCTCAGCCCTAGCTGGGTGGTGAAGTTGGTTGGCGCATCGCCCCATACACAAAAAGACTGTGGGTTGACCCCAGATTAGGGCAATACCTGGGTTGTAGGTTCGATCCCTGGTCAGGGCATGTACAGGCAGCAATGGATTGATGTCCCTTTCTCACATCAATGTTCCCCCCTCTTTCTAAAATCAATAAGCATATCCTTGGGTGAGGATTTTTTTTAAGTCTTTTGTCCTGGCTAGTGTGTCTCAGTGGATTGAGCACTGGACTATGAACCAAAGGGTCATCGGTTCAATTCCCAGTCAGGGCACATAACTGGGTTGCAGGCCAGGTCCCCAGTAGAGGGTGCTCAAGAGACAATCACACATTTATATTTCTCTCCCTCTCTTTCTCCCTCCCTTCCCTTCTCTAAAAATAAATAAATAATACCTTTAAAAAATCAAAATTTAATTTAAAGAAAATTTTAAATATAATTTATTGATTATGCTATTACAGTTGCCCCATTTCCCCCCTTTATTCCCCTCTGCCCTGCACACCCACTCCCACCCACATTCCCACCCCCCTTAGTTCATGTCCATGGGGTGTACATATAAGTTCTTTGGCTTCTACATTTCTTATACTATTTTTAGCCTCTCCCTATTTTCTACCTACCATTTATGCTACTTATTCCCTGTATCTTTTCCAAAAAAATTTTTTTAAAAATTAAAAAGTCTTTCCAGAAACCAGGTGAAATTAGGACACCAAAGAGGTAAGAGGACTGTGAAAGCATTTGCTAAGCAAGGTAGCAGTAGAGAGCTTTCTAGTCCTTGGCTTTGCAAACACTAGAGAATAAAAGAAAAAGTCCAATGACCACCGAGATGGGGAGTTAGCAAGAGACTCTCCCCCTGCATAAAGCTGGCATTCTAAAGGGTTGTTTCACTGTGACACCATAGGAAATTTAACTGACCTAAACTTTGGCATTGGATAAGGTTGGAATAAATCTCCCTTGATAATTTAGCATCACAAACTGGCTAGCATAAGGTTTTAGAGCTTAAATTCATACCACTGTATCCTCCAAAAAAACCTTCAAGTTTTATACTGTCCCCAAAGCAAATGAAGCAAATGCAGATTATGCTGCCCAGGCAGCCAAGTATTCACACAGAAAAAGGTCCAAGATATACAAGCTCAGAGTTAATCATCAAAAAGTACACAAGGAAACAAAGCACTATGAGACAGCCTGCGGAAAAAAATAATAAAGATGCCAAATAAGACCCACAAAGGCTTCATAAATAGGAATTACCCACAAAAGAATATAAACATCTATATTTGATCCAGTATAAAAAGCGATCAATTTAAAATGCACCATTATTTTATAACATAAAGAGAAAAAACAACATTGACAATTAAAATGGTAAGCTGCATCCCAATTTTGAAGATGTCAGTGAGGGGGAAAATGTTTACCTCTGGAAGAATGATACACAGTTAGTACGTTCAAATGGCTGAGTTGAAAGAATTACTCCATCCAGGACTGACTCCCTGAAGGCTGGCTTACTGGGAAGCCCCACGGAACCCTTCCACTGCTGAGTGCTCTTCACAACCAGTCCTGGTAGAGTAATGAGGCCACGAACCAAGCCAGAGGTCTGCTTCTGAGCTGCAACCACAAGTCTTGGACGTCAGAATCCAGACCATGCTAAGGGAGGTGCTGGTGCTCCCCTGACCATAAATGCTGACGTGGGATAACAGATAAGGGGGCCAGGGTTTTATGTCATAATGTTATAACCCAAAGTTTGAGCTCCATTTATCACGTTGGGGGAAGAGAGGTATTACTCCGATCCTGTAGCTTAAACATTCCGCAGCTCTAGATCCCTATTCTTCCTTCTGGTGTCTTACAACGCTCCATCCTTGATCCCTGAGCGTATCTCATGGTACAATGGGCAAGAAGGCGGGCGAGCACATCTACACAGACTCCTATTTCTGTGAGCTTCCCCCAATCGGTAGGGAGGCAGATGGCTCAATGGGTGTGTTCTTTGGTATTTTACATTTTGTTGCTCTGCAATGTATAAAGAATCTGTAAATATGTATAAGAAGGAAAAGAATATTAAAGACTAAGATTTGAGTAAAAATCAAACAGAATTTCTAGAAATAAAAAGTGTAATAGAATACTATTGCATACTTAAAATTTGCAAAGACAGTAGATCTTATATTAAGTGCCCCCCACACACACACACACACAAAGGGCCAGAGGAAACCTTGGGAGGTGATGGCTGATACATCTGTGGCCTTGATGGTGGTGATGATTTCATGGGTATACACTTATCTCTAAACTTATCAAGTTGTATACATTAAACATACACCATTTTTACATGGCAATCATACCTCAATAAAATCTTTTAAGTATAAGAAAAATGTAAGGCTCCATGTACAGGTTTATGAACATAACAAATCAAAATGACAAAAGACTTGGTGAAGTAGAATCAAACCTGGTTAAATTAACAGGATACACTTAAAGAGACAAAAAGAGTACGAAAGCAGGGTTGATAGAAATGGAGTGAGAAGTTTACCCCACTTCAATAAGAGATGCAGACAAAAAAAGGAAAAAATGAAGTAGAGGCTATTTTTAAACATATAATGGTTACAAATACTCCAGATTGACGAGCAGTGCAATCCACAGGTTTGGGACTCCCAACATACCCGATGCAGGATAAATAAGAAGAAACTGACATTTCAACTACCAAGATGAAAAGCAGATGACCAAAGAAAAATCTTAAAGGCCATCAAAAGGAAAACACAGATTATATCACAAAGGAGTGATAACCTGGCTGGTAACCTCCTGAAACCAGGACCTAGAAGTTGGAATATTATTTACAATATGCTGACGAAAAAATGACTGTCGATCCAGAAATATAGATGTATACATAAATATAGGTTAAAATATCTTTCAAAAATTAAGGTAAATAAAGATATTTAAACATACAAAACTAAAGGGGTATCCCACCACCACAGACTGACTTCAGAAAATTCTAAGGAATATTCCTCAGGCTAAAAAGCGGTTATAGATAGGAGGGCTGAGGTCAATAAGAAATGCAGACCTGACACTGAATATTGCAGGTGTGTGTGTAAACAGACATGCATAAAAACATGAAAAGATGGAACTAAAATACATGACAATAATAGACATTTTATGAGGAGACTGTATTTTCTGACATATTCAATAACTTTTAAATTTGTTTACAACTGTCATATTGAAGCAGGAGACAGCATAGGGAGCACTCTGAGACTGCAGTACTGTTACTGGCCAGCATTTAGCACCCTGCTTGCCAGGAAATGCCTTTTACCAATTAGGTAGCATAAACAGTAAACCGAGGCAGGGAGGAGGAAGGAGACAGGTCTCACATGCTAACTCAGCAGTCCTGAGCCTGGTCTGATAAAATTGCCAGGTGTTCCAACATCACAAGTAACACTATGTCAGCAAGAAAGAAGGGAAGTCCTTGAAATTCTATGTAACATTTCCACTATCTGGGAAAGAAAGCCTTGTGGGAGAAGGTCCCCCGGTGCCCAAAGAAAGAGCCCATAAAACAACTTTGGTTAATTGCCTACCTCTGGTCACTATCTGTTTTACGAGGGAGTCCCTGATGCTTATAGAAAGAACCCATAAATAACTTTGGTAACTGCCCCAACTTTAATTAACTGCCTCCTGTCACGTATTTGTTTTACTACAATATGAACAAATGGGGTCTGGAGCAAGATAAGGATTC
>PVKM010047688.1:0-11388 GCA_004027735.1 Carollia perspicillata
CTGAGAAGAATCAGCCCTGCATCTTAGGGGCAAGATTGGTCCAGAAAGGTGATCGTTAGATGCCCGATGCTCCGGATGGTGGAACAGCTTCTTCTGGAAGTTATTTGGAATGTCACCTGAAGGTTTGATGTACCTCCAGGTGTTGACATAAGTGCAGAAGTGTAAGACTGGTTAAGGTGAGCCTCACACCTCAGCATACTTTATTTTAATAATTTAGCAACATGAACACAGTGACTCCATTTTACTTCTTCACTCTATTCTTCAGTGCTGTAAGTAGCACATAAGGTCTTACGTCTGAACGAGGAGTGGAGAATCTTGGCGTGCACTAAAACACAGTGTGGCCAGGAGTGGAGGGCAGGGTGTTAGAGCAGCGGCGAAGGTGCCTCTGGGAAGAGGGACTGGGCAGGTGTGGTTTCTCCCCCAGTCTGGGCAGGAGGAGGCCTTAGGTGCTTATTGTAATGTTCGTCTGAGACCAACCAGGAATGCCTTGTCCTGTTGATGCTCGCCTTCTATTTATGGCAAGTAAGTTATTTTCCAGTTGAGTCACTAATGTTTACTTTCCTTTAAAATATATACTAAAAAGTGAAATCTCAAAAATATATTAAGTAAGTTATCATTTTGGCTATATGTGGGTATATGGCAAACAATGGAATGCCAGTGGTTGAAGTTGAGGAAATAGGAATAAGCAAAATAGCTTTATCATTGTTTCTTCTCAGGTATGTAAGAATCAAATATAGGAGGGATACATTTTGCAATAAAAGAGACAAAAAATACTTCCACGGTGTGCTTTCAATTAGAGATAATACAGATAGTATGCTGAGGGGGGCGGTAATGTCCGCCCCTGAGGTTAGCAGAGAGATTGTGGGCGGCCCTGGCCTGCAGTCACTTCCGGGCCTTCACCCCTGCTTGCTACTCTCAGTCCACCCTCCTTGCCCAGCCATCCTTCCTCCTTACTCAGCCCTGCGGAGCCCCCCTTCCTTGCTTTTACCCCATTGCCTCTGTCTCACCTGGTAACATCAATAGGCCGGTGGGTGGCATGTGGCGTTTGGCCACCTGGATAGGGGACTTTGTGCTGTTCCCCTCACTCAGCATGGTGCTGTTGACTGGTTTTGTCTTTGTCAATGATTGAGCCAACACTAGCATTTGGATCTATTCCTCATAATGCCGGCCTGGAAAACACGGTTCCCTGGTAAAGGAATCCGTGGTGTTGGCAGTCCAGAGGAGAGATGCCTTTTTGCTAGGAATGTGCCAGTGGGGAGGAGTGCAGCATTCTAGAGGTACTGGTCCTGATGGGGCCAGAGGATAAGAGGAAGCGTGTGTGAGAAGGTGTGTTGGCTGCATGCACCCCACTTCTGAGGAGGCCTGGTGCTCCGGGACCTTCCCTGCTTCCCTCAGTCTCCCTCCAGCATCTTCAGTTCCCTTGCGGTTCTTCTGTCCCAGGGCTTGCCTTTCAGTACATCTGGGGCTTACTGCTCTTGAGAGGATCATTGTAGAACCCACCCCAAGCCACCAGTGTAATTCGGTGTGACCTCTGCCTCTGGATGGACAGCGTGATGCCACTGGGGTGTTGAACTCGCAGTGGTTAGACAGGGTGGTCAAATGAACCTTTCTCAGCTGGTTCAGAAGCTCCTCGGGGGCTTCCAGGGTGGACTCAGGATGCACTTAGGTGGTGCAGGCCTTCTCGTGCACCCTTCATTCTCATACTCGTTGAAACTACCCTGAACTGAGCACAGTTCTGGAACACACCACTCAGCCCTTGCTGTGGGGAAGATTTGTGCACACATGCATGCGCGTGAAAGAGAAGAGAGACTGTGTGTATCACGCTTGAAGTCTCCAAAGTTTGGGAGAGGGAGGGGAGAGACTGGGGCCTGGGGCTCCTCGGGGTGTTAATTCGGGAAGGTCCCGAGAGGATGGGGAAGAGGCATCAGTCACTCTGAGCAGTTAGTTACCCATCTTTGACTCTTTGTTGTCCGTCCCCTTCTCCTAATTATGAGGGTGCTGGTTGGAATTTTGGATACTTCAGAGGCCGCTTTGTTTTAGAAGCACATAGCTGTAAATCAGTGTTAGGGTCGGTGCCTGTCTTGCCTGGGCGCTTTCTGAGACCATTGTAACCAGCAGTGCCTTCTCCTTTTCTTGGCAGTAATCCAGTCCCTCATAGCACTGGTGAACGACCCCCAGCCCGAGCACCCCCTTCGGGCTGACCTAGCTGAAGAATACTCTAAGGACCGTAAAAAATTCTGTAAGAACGCTGAAGAGTTTACAAAGAAATATGGGGAAAAGCGACCTGTGGACTAAAATCTGCCGCGATCGATCCCAGCGAGTGTGAGCAGAGACCCGAGCAGTGCATTCAGACACCTCGCAAAGCAGGACTCTGTGGGAAATTGACATGTGCCACCGCCTGGCGTTCGCTTGTGGCAGTTACTAACTTTCTACAGTTTTCTTAATCAAAAGTGATATAGGTAACCTGTAAAGAAAGGATTAAAAATTTAAGATGTTCTAGTTCTGCTCTCTTTGTTTTAAAAATCACTGCTTCAATCTACTCTAAAAGAATGGTGTTTCTTTTCTTGGTCCAAATTTATCCAAAATCTTCAATTTACCTTTAGACCTTAAGGTTTAACATAAAACGTTGCGGTTCCCTTTCTGCCCCTGCCCTTGCAACTCTCACTTTCTCGCACTCAGTTTATGTCTCACTTACTCCCTCCCTCCCCAGACCCGGGCCCTGTCTCCTCCACAGAGGGGAAGAGGCAGCTCTGTCCAGTCTGGTGGCTTCTCTTCTCCCATGTTGCGCTGCCCAGCGTGGGAGTTTGTTCAAATTCTGCTGGTTCCAATTTATAACACCCTTTTTTAAAAATTTAAAAACAAGCAAACTATCACCACTCCCCAAAAAAAGCTGTGAAAAGGGAGGCCCAGCTCTTATGTAAAAACCTGGCCAATGTTACCACAACAACGTGAATTAAGTGGCAACCTATGTCTGTGTGTGAGACTGAACTCCAGCCTGGCTGGGCCTGCCTGCGAAAACCCTGCAACATCAGGTCCACCGCCACCCCAGGGGAGGGCCTGCCAGCCAGAGGACACTGCACTTGGGCGAGGAATTTCTCATCAGAGAGGCTCCTGCGGTCGAAGGTTGGCGCTCCTCCCTGCAGCCATTTTAGAAGATGTGTTGGTCATTGCAGACAACGCTAAAGCCAGAAGGTCATTTGAAATCCCACGGTCACCTGTCAGCAAGCTCCATCCAAATGTGCCACGGAGCTCACTCTCCAACTCCTCAGTGCAGCAGCCCCACCTCGGCCCGCCCTCAGCACGGCTGGACTCTGCAGGGTTGGAACTGGCAGGACGCGGCTGTAGCCAGCACCAGTCTGGGGTCCCCGGAGCCCCGCTGGCCTCTCAGAGCAGCGGGCAGGGCCAGCCCCGCCCCGCCCAGCCCAGGAACAGGACGGCCTTCCCTCTCCCTCTGGACTCACAGCCTTTGCAGAGTCAAGCTCCACTTGAAGCTCACTCAGTAATATCCTTTACATGTGTTTTATATTGTTTTGACTGCCTTTTTTTGTAGAAATAAAAATTGACCTTAGAATTTATCCTCAGATGAACTTGTCAGGATTTGAATGTTAATGTCTTTTTCAAAGGAAGTGGGATTGTCCTTGAAATAGTGGAGAATACATGTCGCTGACACCCAGAGGGAGTCACCAGCTCTGCTTCGGCCTCTGGTGGCTTCACTTCTTGCCTCTCCAGGGTACTAGATTCAGTGGAGAAATGACTTAAACTTTGCTCTGTTTTAATTTTAGTTCTAAAACGTGACATCTTTCTAGGGCTTATGACCTGAAAAACAGCTTGGTTTTACTGTGCAGAAACGGGAGTGATGGGCAGGTTCAGCAGCATCACGCTGTCTACTTGTCCGGGTTTGTCACCCTTGCAGCGTGTCAGTGAATTCAGCTTCTTTAGTCCTGCGTACTCATGGGACAGGTTCTGGAGACTCCCGTACGCCCAGGAGAGCGGGGCCCGCATTTCCACATGTCTCCTCATTAGCAGAAAGGTGATGATGGACTTTATTTCATTCACACACAGATTTGTAATAAAATGCCAAATTCTATCAGAAGCTGTCCATATAAGCCACCATTGTTGCTTCTCTGAATCCAGAATTATTGCCATCCTTGGAAACTGTCCCACTGCTCTGTGTTTCTACCAGCATAGTTCTGCCTGCCTGTCGCCCCTCACTTCTCTGTTCAGTGCCAGAGGTACCTTTGTCAAACTGGCAGCCCTTCAGGGTATTCTCAGCCCTGGCATTGCACCCCACCATTTGCCCCGGTCAGGACAGGCCTGGCCCTGGGAGAGCAAGGCCATAGGTGGTCCCTCCCTAAGGCCTGGGTGGCTTGCTCCATCCAACATGAAGCAGTTCGGTGGTCACCAGGCCTTCAGGGCAGGCTTCGAGCATGCTGGTGCCCTGGCAGCGCCACAGCCAAACAATTGGTTCCTCTGGGGAAGGGGAGAGCTGTCACCACTGACCTGAGCCCACTCAGGAATTTATTCCCGCCTGAACGGAACCAAAATGGGCCAGGTCCTCACCCTCCTCCCTGTCCCCGATGGCAGAGAATAGGCTTTCTAAAATGCTGCGATCCCGTTCTGCTGCCCTTAATAAAAATGCTCTCCAACACTGATTTGGTTGTGTGGGTTTCTTCCTTACTGGCAGCGGCAGTGCCAGGGGCCTGTACCCTCAGAGGTGTGGGAGGGGCGCTGGGGCCTCTGGTTTCCCACCGTTTCTGCCTGCTTCTCTCTACGCATCCCCAGCTGCCGAAAGAGGCGCACAGAGGCCTTCCCCAAGGGGAGCAGAAAAGGCTAAGGTCCAGATTATTGGGGTCTGCAGAGGG
The DNA here is from genome assembly GCA_004027735.1 of Carollia perspicillata. NCBI lineage: Eukaryota > Metazoa > Chordata > Mammalia > Chiroptera > Phyllostomidae > Carollia > Carollia perspicillata. Next base: position 4,863 of record PVKM010047688.1, read on the forward strand.
ACCCCTTGGGTGTCTCGGGAGGGGACAGCACCTCTAGGTGTGTGCGTCACTTCAGTCCTGTCGGCTCCAGCTGAGTGGTGTTGTCCACACTTGGAGGAGCAAGCTGGCTGTTCCCAAAACTAATGAGGGTGTCCCTGAGGGTGGTGCTAGGCCATGCTCTGGAAGGGTTCCACCCAGAAACCCCGTGAGTCCCCAGGACAATGGGTTGCTGAGGCACTGATTCAGCCCAGGGCCCTGACACTATTTTTTGATCAGCCACGTTCCTTGCCTGTGAATGAAGCCAGCAGAGACCAGGCCTGCCCTGTCAGCCAAGTCTGCAGGTTTCTGGGAGGGAAGATTTTACCTGGGGTGTCATGTTACAGGAAAGCAAGGAGCATGCCCCCGATGCTCTTGCTTCTCCCAGCACTATCTATCCTCTGTAAAGCTCAGGACGACCCTGTGGACACCATTATTCCTATTTTTACAGAGGCGGGAACTGGGCCTCCGTGACTGCCAGGGTACGTGGCCTGTGGCTTTACAGTCTAGCTCCTGCTGTGTTCCACCGTTGGTCCCTCTGAGCCCAGGCACAGCCACATTCTGCCCCTCCCGGAAGCCAGAGGCCTGCAAGACCCCTCAGCTTCCTGAACCTTGGAGCTGCCATATTCTTGCCTTCAGTTTTAATTGTTCAGCTTGAAATATGCACCTACTTAATCACTCCAGTGCCCATTGCATTCTGGCTTCTGTCACCCTCTAGCCCCCTGAGGGCCTCAGGACTTCCTCAGGTCAGGTGGATAGGCTGGTGGCTTCAGCCCTGTCCTTTCTACACTTGGCAGCACCTCCATGCCTCACCCTGCAGGGCAGCCAGCCACCTGACCCAGTGGGAGGCAAAGCCAGAGCTTGAGTGAGTTCTGCCCATCCAAATTGGCTTCTCACTTCGCTCATGCAACAAAGGGGAGTGGCAGCCACCTGAGGACCAGAGGCGAAGCTGGGACGTCAGCATAGTGCCTGGCCCAGGCAGTACTTGGTAACAGCCAACCCTGGGTGATTAGAAGTGGGGTTTTTTTTTTGGTTTGCTTTTTTGTTTTGATTTTTTCAAAGATGTCTTGGGTGATTTTTTTTTTAAGAGATTTTATTTATTAATTTTTAGACAGTAGGAGAAGAGAGGTAGAGAAACAACAATGTGTGGTTGCCTCTTGCATGCACCTGCACTGGGGACCTGGCCTGCAACCCAGACATGTGCCCTGACTGGGAATCGAACCAGCCACCCTTTGGTTCACAGGCTGGAGCTCAGTCCACTGAGCCATACCGGCCAGGGCTGGAAGTGTTTCTGCTTGCAGACTCTGCTCCTGGGGGCACCATGTGGTTCTCAAGACAGTCAGACTAAAACGGACTACCCAGTACTGCAGAAGCCATAAACCAAGGCCCTGGAAGGGGAGTCTAAAACACTGATGGTCCCTAGCACTGGGCTGGGCCCTCATCTCTGCTCATGCTCCTCTCCCTCCCGCAGTTTCATCTAGCATCTACAGATTTCCAAGCATCCCTCCTGCCCACCTACATCTGTCCTGAGCCTGAGAGCCACATAGTCAGCTGCCTCCTCTCAGAACAGCAGAATCCCCCTTGAGGAAGGTGCTCCTGTGCCAGCAGGCTACCTTCGGGTCACCCCTACTTGCTCCAGCCAACAGCCTGCAGGAGTGCAGCCAGACCCCAGTGGACTGAGGCAAAGAGGTGAGGGCAGGACAACAGGAGGGACCCAACTCCCAGTGACCAGTTGATAGCCATGAATGAAAGGGAGGAGAAAAGGGGCAGGGGCTGTACCTAGAAGAGTCAAGGTCTAGGGAAGGGGGAAGATGGAACCAGAAAGTGGGGGCTGAAGCCATAATCAAGGATGGGGTCATGGGTGGATGGAGGCAGAAAGGATGGAGATTCCCTACCTTGAGAAAGCCGAGTGGCCATCAAGGCTGCCTAGGCCAGGAGAGAGCTCTGTTGGCACCTGATTCGATCGATGCCTGGCATAGTGCATGGCAAATACACGAACAGACAGCTTCAAAGCCCTGCTCTGCCACTCCCACCACTATGTCTGTTAAGTGGGGACATTAGTGCCTGTTTCACATGAGACAAGAAGAATCATGTGGTGTTCCATCTGCCTTTCCATCTCCCAGAACAGGTCAGGACTCCCTGTGCTTCCAAGAACTTCTTCCCCTTCCCCATCCGCTCTGCTCCCCACATCTGGTCCAGGCACAGGGCATCCACACAGCACCAGGGCCAGTTGGGAATCCCGCATCCTAAATAAGTATTGAGATAATACACCTCTCTAAAAATAGCCAGATGAGATATTCTTCTCCCCCTGCACTCCCCAAAGAATAAAACCTAAGCATGTGCAAAATGAGACAGTAGAGCTTGTTTTATATATCTTTTCTGGAATAGTGACCAGGTTTGCGCCCTGAAGTTGTTTTTGTCGGTTTGTGTGTCTGTGAAGGTTTTCTGGGCAATAGTAATCTCTCACCACTATACCTAAACAAAGAAAATGTTTACATGGAAATGTGAAGAGCCTAAAATGCTTCGCAAGCCCCAGGCCAAGATGTCACAGGCTGAATCTCCTGCAGTCAAGAGGGCTTGCGGAAGCTGTGGCTGCACTCTACAAGTCATGAGGACCTGGGCGTAGAGGTGGCATCATTCTGCCCAGGGAAGTCAGAGAACCCACTCTAGGGCTTGGTTCTGGGCTGTGCCAAAGCTCGGCTCTTGCCCCCTTCCTGAGCATTAGGGCATTAGTTCTTGGCTGTCAGCATCACAGTTGAGAGGACTCCAGGAAGGTTTCCAGAGTAGCTTCGCCAGGGACCCCTTCCCTGGGTCTCTTGGAGTCTAGGTCATGGAGGGCACAGACCTGCACGCCATCCTGGGCAAGCCGGGTCTGCAGTGTGGGTTCGGTGAGGACACGCAGCTCATGCAGCCGCTCCCAAGAGCAGGAAAAGGCATCAGGGCCCTCACCGCATCCTCCAGCTGGCGGCACACTGGGGTAGCCTGGGTGGGTCATCAGCTCGGCTGTCAGGCAGTGGCCTGTGGGTGGACCTTCCAGGGCCCGAGCCAGTGCCCCTGACACGCGATGAGCCGACATATGCCGGCCGCAGGTGCTCAGGCCCACGAAGATATTGGTCCACCTGTGGATACCCAGGCATCAGAGCAGGGACTGGGAGGACAGCGATAGGCAGGGCTAGGCTGAGGGCTGACGGATCAGAGGTTGAGCCACCGTCGATGGAAACCTGACTCCCTTCGATGTTGAGAAAGACTCAGCTGGCCAATTGCACAGCTAGCTGGACCCACTGGGACGTGGGCCAGGCAGGGAACAGGGCACAGCTGTAGGGGAGGGGATGCTCACCTTAGGCCTCTGCGGGAAAAAGGACCCACAGCTGCCCGGGCGTCACGCTCCACAGCGCAGGCAAAGGCACGCGCCGGCGCCTCCAGCCAAGTACAGCTGCCCAGTCCGCGCTCTAGAGGCAGCCGAGTGAAGAGCACCCCGTGGGTCTGCAGTGCCTCTGCAAACACCTGACACACGCCTGCAGGCGAGTGGAGTGCAGTCAGGGCGGAGCACGTCTCCCTGCCTGGGAGCACCTCCCACCTCACCTGGGCACATAGCCCCCTGCCTGGGACCACCAACCTGGGAGCACGTGCACGTGCTGGTGCCCGTCCACATGAGTGGGTTTCCTGCCCAGTAATTCCTGGAAGCGGCACAGCTGGGCCTCCAGCTCTTCCCGCACCTGAAGGTGAGGGCAGTAGGCACCTTAAACGTCCGGAGGCAGCTACTGAAGAGAACCCCTCCCTATGCCAGCTTGTGACGGCTCCAGAGTTGGAATCCCGCAAGCATCCAGCATCCGCTCCCGCCCGATTGCCTCTGGGTGCCCTTGGGGCGGAGCCTCAGTGGGAGGGGTCCTCCTCCTGCAGCCGCGCTTCCGCACCTGGGACAAGGCCACATCTCCGGCCGCTACGGCCTCCCGAAATCCCATCTTGCCAAGGAAGAAGCCTTCGGGCCCGAGCAGCGAGGAGGCGCCGCGGCGAGCCGGGCCCACGGGTCGGCCCTCGGACAGGTTGGCGTGGAGTCCAATGGGGATTTGGTGCCTGAGGGTAGAAAGCGAGCGGGAGTACTGGCGGCCACGAAGCGGCGATGACCGAAGCCTTCCCTAAGTCTCTGTAGGGGGTCACTCCTCACCTGTGGGCCAGCTCCGCAGCGCTCTCCGCCGCCGCGCCGTTGACCAGTAGGGACACGCTAGTCACAGCCCCGGATAGGAAGGCCTCTACGATGCCCTCATCCCGCCGCGGGCAGTATCCAAAGTCGTCCGCAGTGACCACCAGCTGCACGCGCGGCCAAGACATCCTTTCCCTTCGGCAGCGGCTGGGACGTGAAGGGAGTGGCCTAAAACAGTCCAGGCCCCGCCCCTATACGCTCACACTCGACGCGCCAGCACTTCACCTTTGTTCTTGCCGCCTAGCGGTCGGCTGTGGCCTTGCAACGACCTCCCACCTCCACCCAGTGTGCTGGATCCAACCTAAGTTAACCAGCGCTACATTTATTGCAACGCGAAACTTTCAGTGACTGCAAAAGTGACACTTAATATGAAAAATACAGGAAAGATAACTTGAAGAAAGAAATCTCAACCTTTCCAGAGATTAGTGCTGTTAACTTTCTGGGTGTAGTGTCCTTCCAGTATTTTCACTAAGCAAATAGACACACCCAATTACCCTTCTCTCCCACCCCAAATTTTGAGAAATAATAATTGAATCAGTGTTATCTCATTCTTGTGTTGTTTCATTTTTTTATAGTGACTATGAACTTTTTCATGTTTTTATTAGCTTTTTTTTTTTTGGTCCTCACTCAAGGGCATTTTTTCCCACAACTTTTAGAGAAAGAGGAAGGGAGAGAAACATGGATTGGTTGCCTCCCATATGCCCCTGGACTGGGGATTGAACCCTCCACTCAGGCACGTGCAGTGGCCCAAATCAAACCCTCAAACTTTCATCTACCTTAGGATGCTCCAGCCAACTGAGCCACACTGGTCAGGGTTTTATTAGCTCCTTATGTTTCTTTTTCAAATTGCCCATTTGTCTTTTACTGATTTTTCGTTCTTTTTAATTTTTTAAAAGATGTTATTTATTTTTAGAGAGAGGAGAATGGAGGGAGGGAGAGAGAGAATCATCAGTGTGTGGGGCCGCTCATGTACCCCCTAATGGGGACCAGGCCCACAACCCAGGCATATGCTCTAACTGGGAATCGGGAAGTTTCTTGCCCAAAGTGACCCTGCCAGGAGTAGTGGAGCTGGGACTAGAACCGAAGCTCTGAGGCTGCATGTGGGTCTGCTCTGGTCCTGTAGGTCCTGGCTGCCCCCTGGGTCAGGGGCAGAGATGACAAAGCCAAGCTTGAGCATAACAAATAATAGCAACTCCCATGAGGGCGGTGTAAAAATTGGAGGCTTCGAAGAGTTCACCAAGCTCTTAGCATAAGAACTGTTGGGTTCAAATGTGATTGTTACATCATCGGACTTCAATCAACCATCATTCTCCACTAGGAAGCTGATCCTGGAAAGGCTTAAGGTCCTGAGTGTCTGAAGATTGGAAAGAGAAAGTTGACATTTATTATCTATTCTAATACTGCTACTAGTGGTATTAGAAATATTAGAGATTAGGGGTGAGTGCCTCAGTTCCCACCCCCAAGGAGCTCTATCTGGTGGACAAATAAGTTACAACAAACGTGTGGCAGAATCTGGGATGGATTTGCAGTCGTTCTGTATGCCAAGGAGGGGTGAACCTTTTGGGAAGGCTTCTCTGAAGAGGTGGCATCTGGGAGGGGACTGCATGAGGGGTTTACCGGGCAGAGGGGGAGAGGACGTAAGATATGCAGGGACATTGTGGGGTGCTGGTGTGCGGTATGAAAATGTAACTTTCATACTTTCATGTGGAAGGACATTCAGCTCCATTTGTAGAGGAGGAGTAGAGGATTAGAGAAGGTGAGTCACACAGGAGGGGAACAGAAGAGCCAGGAATTTAAGCTAGGTCTGTGGCCTGGAGACAGGACTCTTTCCACAAAGCTCAGGGAGAATGCAGAATGGGGAGGGCTCAAGACAGACCCCGAGGTTGTCCACACTAGGCGAGGGGAGGATACTGGAAATAAGACAGAAAGCAAGAGGTCCAGGACAACGCAGGGACCAGAGAGAAGTTGAAGAAAGTGCTTGTGTCTCTAAAGGAGACTGGTTTTGTCCCTTAGGCCCCACTCAGGGCAGATGTGGAGCGAAGATCAGAACCTCTCCCTCTGGGCTCTGAATGTGAGGCGGAAAGAAATGGGGGAGGAGCCAATATGGGCCACGCCCACCACCTTTGTGTCGGGGGCTCTAGAGAATGAGCTTCCGTTGAGAGCCAATCAGGATACCGCATGCAAATAAGCACGCCTGGAGGATTTGGGGTGACCCCAAGGCAAAGTGTCCCTGCCCTCTGGAGGGCGCAGATCGCACTGGCTGGCACCGAGTGATGTGCAGACTGTGGTGAGCGGATGGGCTCTGGGCCA
>PVKM010047689.1:0-11371 GCA_004027735.1 Carollia perspicillata
AGAGAGGGGGAGAGAGGGAAAGAGAGAAAGAGAGAGAGAAAGAGAGGAGAGGATGGGGAAGAGGAGGGGAGGGGAGAGGAGAAGAGAAGCTGAGACCCCTGACCCTGCTCTGGGAGGCGAATTCCAAAGGCTTTTCAAACCTTTTCTTTCTGTCCTTTGATATGTAACATGCAATTCTCCTTATCCTGCCCCCCTTTATTTTTCCTCTGTCGTTTTGTGATCCTTTAAAAAAACACTTAAGCTCTGAAAATAGTGCATTGTTTTCTTTCAATTTGTAGAGTAAAACCTAGCAGAATAATAAAGAGTAATTTTAAAACAAGCACTGACCTGGGAAACAGGGTTTCAGGTTTACCATTACAGGCTGTGTGGCCTTGGTCAAGTTACTTAACTTCTCTGAGCTTCAGTTATAAAATAAGTGTACTCTTCATATTTCTGTGAAAATTGTTGGCTGTATCAGGAAATTGTACAGAAGTTCAGGGAAAAAGGTAGTGAAATTTGTATATTTATGAAAGATTTGAAATAGAAGTTACTTTTTCAAGGTGTAAATTATTAATAAAAAGTTTTCAATTTTAATCTTTATCTCGACCCACAGCTCTATCTCAGACTTGCCGTTATTACCACCTCCAGGTGTAAAGTGCCCTCACCTTACTTGCCCCTCTGCACACCTCCTTCCTGATCAATCTCACCAATGCCTTTCATCCAGAATAGCTTTCTCTCACCCAGTGCTACCTAATTAGAAGCATTGTTTAATAAACAGAATTGTTTTGTAAAATTTTGACAGAATTGTTTAGTAAAAATTGTTTAGTAAAGCCCTGGCTGGTATAGCTCAGTGGATTGAGCATGGACCTGTGAAGCAAAAGGTTGCCGGTTCGATTCCCAGTCAGGGCACATGTCTGGGTTGCAGGCCAGGTCCCCAGTAGGGGACACGTGAGAGGCAACCACACATTGATGTTTCTCTCCCACTCTTTCTCTTTCCCGTCCCCCTCTCTAAAAATAAATAAATAAAATATTTTGGAAAAATTGTTTAGTAAAAATCTGACTGCTTAAAAAATGTGACTGGCAATTAGCATCACCATCTTTTCCCCTTCTGTTTCTTTCCTTTGTGATTGCTGTAATAATCCCCACTCATTTACATTCATAATACTAGAGAGGAAAGAAACCAGAATTATGACTATCTTTCTCCTTTAAGAGCAGATAGATCATTGGTGCTGTTGGATGGTGACTAGTCAAATAATTAAAGTCAGAAATAACTATTTCAAGAGAAAGGAGATGCTGCATCCAATGGCAAATGTATACCATAAATTTCAATTGTCAGCTTATTACTCTGTCTGATTGACCAAACTTTAATAAAGTTTGGCCTATGGCTTTTGAACCCATGATTTTAACACCTTCATTGGCTATTTGCAGCTTCTCCTTTCCTCAAAGCCAAGTAGTTGCCAGTGGGGATGAACCCTTGGGGATAGTGAGTCTCTTTCTTCTTTTTTGGGGGGAAGGGTGTGAGGCATATTCAGTACATGTAGATATCAAGTTTATTCTGTCATTGTCTTTAGCAAGGAAATCTGTTAGAATTTAAACTATTGTTGCTAAAAAGAAAATACTGGAGAGATAATATAATAAAAAATGGTTATATTAGAGCCATGGCATTATGAGGAAGACTCCTTTTCTGCATTTTTCAAAATTCTACAAAGAATATACACTTCTGTTATCATCTTTACATGGTATGAAACATTATGTGACTGTATATTATATGTTAAAGAATATAAAATAATATTTAATAATATTAAATGAAATGCTAATTAGAAATAAATACAACAGTTGCCATTTTTGTTACCGTGATAAAATTATATTTGTATGCATGGGAAAAATAGATGCAAGCATACTTTGATCTTTCCCAGTGGTGATACTACCACAAGTATATTATAGTAAATTAATATGTAAAATGAATGAAGTGGCCTCTTCCTCCTTCTTCCCACCCTTTAGCAGTAACTGCAGTTATCAGTTTATTGACTTCAGGTGCCAGTGGCCCTTCAGCCTGTTCCCTGGTTCTTTTCTTCTCCCTCCTTTCAGAAGTAGGAACTGATCAAATATTTCCATGCTTTAGGAGAGCTGTATGTTAAAGATTCCCTTTGAGTAAGGGGGGAAAAAACAAATAAATATCCTCTAAAAATGTTACGTATTTAGAAAATTGGTTGTGATTTAGCATGCTAAGTTTTCACCTAAAAATTACACTTGGAGCCCTGGCTGGTGTGGCTGAGTGGATCGAGCACTGACCTGTGAACCAAAAGGTTGCCAGTTTGATTCCCAGTCAGGGCACATGCCTGGTTTGCAGGCCAGTCCCTGGTTGGAGGCGTGTGATAGATATCGGATAGATGTTTCTCTCCCTCTCTTTTTCCCTCCCTTCCCCTCTCTCTGAAAATAAATTAATACAATAAGAAAAAAAACTTACACTTGGAGTCAGTATCTTGAGAAAAACACATTTGGTGGCATTAATATTTTCAGTTGTTGACATTCGGTTCTCATCCTGAAATTGTTGTCAAAACAGATAGAATTCTGTACACTTGGCAGTCTTGCCTATAAAAGCAAAGCCCAAGACTGGAATAGCAGGAATTTACAGGTCAAGGTAGAAGGGCATTTGGCAGAGTTAGTCATGAGGAAGTCTGCATGGTATACTTTACCAAAAGCAGCTCACATTGCACTAAGCCCTGATGTTTTAGTCACTTTAGGGAATGAATAAACACTAGTCCAACCCAAAAGAACTAGACCAAAATCTGGGACATTGAAAGGCACAGGTATTAGCCCATTATTAATATTAGCCTATTAACTTTAAATCACTTTTACTCTTTTTGAAGCAATTGTTCTCATAGAATTATTTTTTCTACCTACAATAAATAGCCAAATGTGCCTATTTATTGGTTGTATTTCATAGGATCAGAGGACTTTAAAGCTGGAAGGATCTGTAGAACTTAGCTAGTTTAGCCCTTTCAATTTACAAATGAGGGCACTGAGGCCAGGCCACTTCACGTGTTACAGGGAGAGCCAGCCTTCAAATATTTAGGTTCCTTCACCCGTGAGCCAGCATTCTTCGTTCTTTTCACTACACCACCTGCCAGTATAAATAATGTGCCTTGATTTTAAATTTTGTTTTTCAGGAGATGGACGAGATGCTTGAAGAAATGGATGACAGGAGAAGGCACTGGAAGGAGAATACGTTTACTCCTTTTTTCAGTGCTCAGGATGTTCTAAATGAGGCTTTACAGCCTGAATCTTCGCCTAAACTAATGTTTTTAGGTAAAAGCAAGAGAATGGAAGGAATTTATCATTTGTCCGAGAGAAAGTTTCAAGAAGAGCCTGTATTCAAGAGGAAAGAATTTATGTACCAACCAAATGAAAAAGAACAAGAAACAACTTTAAGAGAAAGGAAGATGAACATTTTAAAGAACGAAGCAGATGCAGACTCTGTCTCCTGTGAATCATCTAGTTTGGATGTTGGAACTGAAGAAAGCTTCGATAGCACAGACGATGATTACATCTGGAATACAAAGGGATTACCAATTCCAAGGCGACAAGACAAGAAGAAAAAATATACTGAAGGAACGTATCCAAAACTTAGCCTGAATATTATGAATAGAGAACTGGAAGAACTTAATATGAAATGCAAAAAAATACAAGAGGAGTATGAAAATGCTGAAAAAGAACTTGTGAAGGCCAAAAAGGAAGTCTCCGCAAAATCCCTAAATTTTCAGGAAACTTGGAAGAAACACCGGGAACTTCAAGCTTTAAGAAATGACCTATTTGAAAAAGCAACAAATGTCAGAAAGTTAACTGAAGAGCTGCAGGAAGCCAAAGAAGTCATCCACAAGTTGACCCTAGAGAACAGACATTTAAAAGAATCTGTGAGGAAGTTAAAGCATCAGAGTGAAGTTGGAAATGCACTCATAAAAGAAGAAATCAAAATTTATTATGAATTAGAAATGGAAAAGATCCGTGGAGAGCTCAATGCCATCAAGGATGAACTGAGAGTTGAGAAGACCCTGCAAGCAAGAAATAACAGAGCCCTGGAGTTGCTGAGGAAACACTTCTCTACTGTAACATCAAGTACCCTTGACAGCTTTACAGGGGATGTTCTTTCACACTTGAAAAATTAAAAGCCTTTAGGCAAATCTTTGAGCCAAATCAGTGTTTCTGGTGCTTTTTTGGTGCGCTACTTCACATGTGTTTAATGGGATGTAATTTTCATTTTTGGTGAATCAAGACATCTGTACAATGTATATATTTTAACTTCAAAGTATCTGCTTTCTCTTTCTAGTGAAGTTATTACAGAGGTCCAAATGGAAATGAAGCTTCAGAAATCTTTTTTAAAAATATAATTTCACTCAGACCTGTAGTGATTCACTAAATCATTTATGAATACAAGTCAATAGCCATGTTGTGATCTTGTGAGCATTACGCCCTTGGCTCATGAATATTCTTCCATCTGTGTTCATTGATGTCGACAATAAAAGTCATGTTTATGTGCATTAGCATAACATATGTCTGTGGCTCTTATAGCTGCCTGTTCAGACTCTGGAATACAAAAATGTTTCTCCTTTCTTTGATATGTAACCTTAATTAGGCACATATAAACATTTCCAGAAAAAATGCAGATTTTTATCCTTCCTGTTGTCTTCCCCATGCTTTCTCCCTTGACCTGGCCATGGTTCCCGTAGACTAGAAGATGGCTTATAGACATGGCTGTGACCTTTGCTAAAGCCCTCATTTGTCAGCAATGGCTTTTGTGTTTTCGTATGCTTACCACTAAGGGGCATTGTTTAGACAGTTCTTCCTAAATTCTACCGCAATTTAGGTTTCCCGTCCAGCTTACATGGCCAGCTGATTGGGACTTGGTGAAAGGTATTGGGTGTCAGCTAGGTAACCTGTTAGTGAGCTAGCTTGATTTAGACAGGAATCCAGTTCTGTAAGCAGCCTGGGCAATGATAATTTATTTCATACTTTCAGAGAATAAAAATGTACTGCCTCAATCCTCTGGTAGAAACTATGGGCCAGTTGATTCTTTCCATTTGTTTGTATCAATCATCAAGATTTTTGTCATTGGAGCTCCATTGGTTTGGTATTTTTAAGTCCAATGAGCCAAATGTAATTACAGGCTATGAGGGTGGGATACAATTGTAAGGGTTTAGGTATGTTCCCATATGGGAAATCCCCAGACTGGCAGTCTGAACGTTTGGGTTCTAGGACCTGCTTTGCAATTAACTAGGTCAATAAAAGCCCTAAAAATGTTCATCTGTATAATAAGGGAGTAGAACTGTCATTCAGATTTTCTTTGCTTCTAATGTTCTGTGATGTCACCACAGTGATTTTATTTGCAGATGTAACTGTACCTGTGAAGAAGTAAAACTATGGCATCAGGTGCACTCAGTTCTAGTATTTGAGGGACCTACATTTCAGACATCCCCCTTGAAAGAAATATACAAAGTCTCTTCTTTATAGTTTGAACATTTCCAAATACTGTGTCATTACTAATCAGGAGAGGAAGTAAATAAGTACTTTCTTTTCTCTTGTTATATTTTTACTTGTTAAGGTTGGAGAAAGCATGATGGAGACCAACTAAGCTGACCTAAAGGCTGAGCAGACTGGCCTAGCCTGGGAAGGTTGGTCTCAATGGGAAGATAATCATCTTTGACACTTTCTGATTTAGCCCTGATAACCCAGGCACTGGCAGCCTAAAAGGGAAAGATGACTTCCAGGGTTTTGGTGGTCACTGGCTTCTCACAAAGGGGCTAGGTACAAAAGAAAACTAGGAACTCTGCCCTATTTGACTGTCTTTCTCATCACCCCCCTCAAAAACTATCCCTTTGTCTTTGCCCCAGAAAGACGCTCAGTCCTTGACTGCTAGTGTGTGGAACTTTACTCCAGGAGAATTTCTGTCAACCAACCACCCATGTAAAATCTTAAGTGAAAACTTGGGCCCTGGCTGGTGTGGCTCACTGGATTGAGCATCAGACTGAACCAAAGGTAATGGGTTCGATTCCCAGTCAGGACACATGCCCTGTAAGGGGGTGCTCACGAGGCAACCATGCACTGGTGTTTCCCTCTTTCTCCCTCCCTTCCCCTCTCTTAAAATAAATAAAATCTTTAAAAAAAAACTTGGTTGATCTTTCGTGTGTGTATGTGTGGTTATGCATGTTTGAGGTGCAGGGAAAGAGTGTGCTGGAGGGAGGTCCAGAAAAAATAACTGCATGGCTTGGCTCAGCTCTAGGGTAACATGTTTGTATTTCTGGGAAGGACCTGGAAAACAGATACTTGATGAGACAGGCCTGGGATGCAGAGCTTTAGCAAGCCCCAGCCTATGGAAAGCTTAGGTCCAAACACTAACCAGGGATACAATAGAAAATCACGAGGTCCAGAGGGCTAAAAAGGAATGGAAGCCAAGGTAACAGAGCCAACAGTTTGGAGCTAGGAAGGGTTCTCATATTTTGACACTTTTATTTTTAAAAGGAGGGCTGCAATAAGCTTGGAGAAAGCTAAGCAATTCCTCTTCCTGGGCAGATGGGAACAGCAGTGGGCTGAAGTGGCTTAAAGAACCAGAATCAAGGCAGATGCTAATATTCTGTCCCATTGTCTCTGTAATCACATTCTCTTGTTGCATTAGGTGGATTCCAATTTTTATCAGAATATATTGTCATCCCTTTTGGCATATTGAATTGGAGATGTACAGGCATTTTTTTCAAGATTTTATTTCTTTTTAGAAAGAGGGTAAGGGAGGGAAACATAGGGGTGTGAGAGATACAGAGATCAGTTGTCTTTCCCATGCCCCCCACTGGGGACCTGGCCTTGCAACCTAGGCATGTGCCCTGACTGGGAATCGAACTGGTGACCTTTTGGTTCGCAGGCCATCACTCAATTCACTGACCCACACTACCCAGGGCTAAAGGTTTTTTGTTTTGTTTTAACAGTAATGGTACATCATGCTACTCATCCCTTTAATCTGTTGGGTAAAATACTTGAAATCAGCAATGCAGTAGTTGCACACCATTCCCCACCAAATTCCAGTTCCTTACTAAGAAGCGTGGGGTGTCACTGGGCTCTAGGAATATCTCCTCCACGTTCAGTTTACAATCCAGTTCTAGAAACATTTTCCGATCACTTCTTACCAGAGTTAATCACTTCTAAGACACACTTAAAAATATTTTGACATCCCTGAATTTGTGACACATCTTGAAATCGATGGCATGTCATAGTGTAATAGTGTTTGGGTTTTTTTAAACCTTCCTTAATGGTTCATAAAATAATGGTTCAGTGGGGTTTTAGATTTGATGGAATGTGGTATTTGCTAAGCTGGGGATGTGGGGATAAAAGGGTTTATGAATAAGACAGGTCTCTGACCTCAGTGACCAATTACTTATGTGACTAACTGAAATAATGTGGTAAATGCTATACTAGCAGTGCTAATACAAAGTGCTGTGGTACAGAGGAGGATCAATTAATTCTGCCTGTGGGGCTGGGAAGGACTTCATAAAGGAGGTGACATTTGAGCTGAGCCTTGAAGGATAAGAAGGATTTTTCCAAGCCAAGCATGGGGGTGGAGCAGGGGCATTTCTGGAATGTGAATGTAGAAGGTCTATTTGGCTTCAAAGAGGATTGGTAACAGCAATGAATTAGAACATTAGGCTGTTACATTTAGCTGACTTTTGAAGTCCCATTTGAGGTTCTACTCTGAAAGCTACTGTGACTCCAAATTTTGCTCATTTGCAGGTAGACTAGAGAATGTAGTTATGGTATAAAGACCAGGTTCCAGATAACAAACTGCAGGAAAAGACTTTTTGCTGGTGCCACTGTACCTTTGGTTGCCATCATTTTTGTTTTGGAAACAAAAGACCTAAGAGATTTTGCTCATAATATCCAGCTAAGTCCACTGTGAGCAGCCCGGTTTCAAAGACATGTATCAAAGAGAAACACCGCAGTCGCCCCTCTCTGTGAAAGCACGATATAGTAGAGATTAAGTGCACAAACTTTGATTGTCCACTTACTAGCCGTGTGACCTTGAGAAAGTTGCATAATTACCAATAGCTCAGTTCCCTGATTTTGTAGGACAGGGTTAATAAATAGTGTTGTTGGGAGAATAAAATGAGATCACATACAGTGAATAAATGTCACTATTGTTTCCCTGGCTGGTGTAGCTCAGTGGATTGAGCACGGGCCTGGAAACCAAAGAATCGGGGTTCGATTCCCAGTCAGGACCCATGCCTGGGTTGTAGGCCAGTTCCCAGCAGGGGATGCATGAGAGGCATCCATACATTGATATTTCTCTCCCTCTCTCCTTCCCTTACCCTCTAAAGATAAATAAATAAAATCTTTAAAAAAACTCACTATTGTTGTCAACATGTCATTATTATTATTATTACACAACTGACAAGGGGAAATAGACTAAGTCCAGCTATTGTCCCCCAAACTATCACTGTCTCCAAACTCTACACATACAGGGTGGGCAAACATAGGTTTTCAGTTGTTCATATGGAAAATAATACAGTAATTAATATATAATAAGACAAGAGGAAATGATGTGTTTGCATACTCACACTGTATTATTCCTCAAATTGTGTTCTCTGGAGAGAGCATGCTAAATTCACCCATAGTATGAGTTTCAGTGATGTGCGATACATTTGGAAAGTTGGAATAAGTTGCAGGGAGGACATTTTTATTTTATTAGCATATGAAGCCCTAAGCCAAAGTCATGAATTTGTTACAATGCTCTTTATGGCCTCAAGGCAGACCCTGTAAAGGGAATTTTCTTGGGTCAGAGCCTACTCAGCCCCCCTCCAATTGGGTTGGTGTAAGGCTGGCCCCTGGCCCTGTCAGGCAGAATACCAGAAGGGGATAGAAAGCCCTGCTCTAGTGCTCCAGGGGGGGAAGCTTATCTAGGAAAAGGGAATGGAGACAAGAGGGGCTATTATAGCATTTTTATTTCCCCTTGGCACAGGGAGCCATGCAGCTGGGGACCTGCTACTACAGCTGCTCAGATAAAATAAGAATAAGTCATTGTCTTGTTCTTCGTACTCATAAGACACTGAAGCTGTAGTTCCCTGTGTGTTGTAGGTGTGCCTTCCTTTCATACTGAGCATCAAGGTGGTGTCTCCCCTGTTCAGTGGCCAGAGCTACTTTTCACAGAGTCTCTTCCCTGCTACTTCTCTCACTGTTGATCATGCCCAGTTTTTTGGCATTTGCTACATTTCAGGGAGCTCAGGTTGCCATTTCCCAGGAGACTGAATTCATGCCTGGTTCTCTGAGAATGTGTTCTGGGACATCCTTGAAGCATTTCTTTTGCCTGTCAGTTTATGCCTGTTGACTCCACAATAGCTGTTGTCATGTACTATGTATATTCCAGACCATGATAAAAGACATATCTGAGAAACTCTCCTTATGTCACTAGTATCCTAGCCTTAATTTGAATTGTTGGTTAAAGCCTAGTTAAAAAACTCTATTATGGCCCTGGCTGTTGTAGCTCAGGGGATTGAGCACAGGCCTGCGAACCAAAGGATTGCAGTTCAATTCCCAGTCAGGGCACATGCCTGGGTTGCAGGCCGGTTCCCAGCAGGGGACACACGAGAGGCAACCACACACTGATATTTGTCTCCTTCTCTCTTTCCCTTCCCTTCTAAAGAAAAATAAAATAAAATCTTTAAAAAAAGCACTTTATTATGTGTCACACACTCCATGTATGACATCTTATATAATCTGTAAATCTGAGATTCAAACCCAGACTGACCTACTTCACATATGATACTTGTTCCATTATATCAGACTACATTTTGTGCTGAAATTAATGAGCCAGATGTTCAGTCAGGATTAAGGTTAGTTAAATTTCTCAAAGATAAACTGGTTTATTACTGCAATCTGGACTCTACTTGAGTCAGCCATCTCTTAAATGGCTGAGATGAACGGTGAATATGCATCTCATTATTGGAGAGATCATAAAATGTTCATATCTTCTGATGATGGTGTAGAAGGTTTACATGAAGGACTCTTCCTATAACAATGAACTTGACTATAATAATAACCTAAACAAAAACAATTGAAATATGAAGTCCAATTGACAGTCTTTAAAGCAAGCTCCAGCACTGATGGAACCAAGTTAATAAACACTCAGGATTCTTTAATCAACACTCATTGTGGCTTTGGGGATCTGTTTTTTTAAAATAATTCAAAGTTATTTATCATATTTAATATAATATTTCCCCTTTGAATATTTGTCTCCTAAAGTGTTTTTATTGAAAGCTGACTACCTTTTTTAAGAAAAAAAATGCCGTGAGCCTCCTTGATACTTTAAAAGTATTAAATATGCTAGTTGATTATATATATATATACACATATATGTGTATATATATATATATCACTGCAAAAGTAGGTTTATAGTTTTTCATATGGAAAATAATAAAATAACTAATAATATGAGAGTAAACTGTGTTTCACATACTCACAACTGTAAACCTACTTTTGCCTCGCTCTGTACATTTCACTCATGTTGTATTCTTGACACCCTGGTAACTTTCTCAGAGTTACAATAAAGAAATAATATTCTGTTCACCCATAACAATGATTCTTGAAAAACATTATTTCAGGATCTCTTTATGAAAGAAAATATTTTCAATAACAAGACAAAATGTTTTCTTTAAATTTACAAATTTAATCAAGATTTTACCAAATAACAATTCCTCTTCATATAATAAGGTAGAAGAAAAGCTACAGAGCTGCTTTTGGCATTCATAAATATGGCTTATGTCAACAAATAGCCTGGAGGACATTTCTGGTTTCGAGGTAATCAAATTTTTAAAATACATAATATACTTTTATGTGGTTTTAGTTAGTTAGTCAATTAATTTTTAGAGAGAGAAGGGGATAAAGGGAGAAAGAGAGGGAGAGAAACATCAATATGAAACAGAAACACTGATCATTTGCCTTTTGTATGTGCCCTGACCAGGGACCAAACCCACAATCTAGTGATGTACCTTGAAAGGAAGTCAAACTCACAACCTTCGGTAGGTGGGACAACAGCCAACCAACTGAGCCACACCAGTCAGGGCTTTTCTGTAGTTTTAATGAGCACAACCCCCCCCACACACACACACAAACATGTGCATGTAGCATAAAGACTTTACCCCATAAAATATAAATGATCTGAAATCTTTTTTTTTTAACTTTTTTATTGATTATGCCTTTACAGTTCTCCCAGTGCCCCCTTCTTTCCCCTCCACCCTGCCAACCCCCTCCCACCCACATTCCCCCTCTTTAGTTCCTGTCCATGTATCATAAGTTCTTTAGCTTCCACTTTTCCCACACTACTCTTGCCCTCCCCCTGTCCATCCTCTCCCCACCG